>JBAMAW010001798.1:0-39269 GCA_037043295.1 Amiota minor
TATAAAAAATTTTTTTTGTTGTATTTTAGTGTTCAAAATTTTGGATTATATTCACTAATTTCCACTTATTACTAATCGATTGTAGAGGCTGGGTTTACAACCCCCCGTTTTGTAACTTTAGTTAATAGTTACTACTAAGGAGCCAACTACAATAACAGTTTAGCCGCGAATTACGTTTTAATATTTATAATGGCGGCCCCACGTTGGGCGCCAATTAAAACAAGATGAATATTTTTTGTTTACAGTCACCGACTATCTCTTTTCGAGTGCGGACGTCCGTGCTTCCCAGTTATCAATTATTTGTTATCAATAATTAGTTTTGCTTTTGTGATCATCCTCAACTGATATCTAATTATCACATTATTTCTCTTTTTCTTATCCCCTACCGCGTACGTGTGCATATTACTTTTGTGTGTGGTTGCAAATTTTTTTGGTAATCATGGCCCCTGGGCCTCCCAATCTTGGGGATAATCGCTTTGACATTCTTAGCGTTAGCCCCAAAGCAAAAAAGAAGAGGCAATTCCAAAAAATTCCCGACGATTTCCCCAATCTACCTGAAATTGCCCAACAAAACCCCAAATTTATAATTATTGCTTCCAAAAATACCGAAAAACCCATTTCCGAATTTTCGTGCTTCGCAGTACATCGTGCCTTAAACCTTATCAGCAAAGACATAGTATCGATCTCGACCCTCCGAGATGGTAATTTGTTAATGCTGGTAAAAAACAAGATTGTAGGTGATAAATTCTTAAAAACAACGACATTGCCTGGTCTTTGCGACATTGAATGCAAACTGCATGAAAGTCTTAACTTCGTAAAGGGCACTATATATGCCCCTTATCTAAATAACATCCCTGAATCCGAAATTGTTGACGAATTAAAGTCGCAAAATGTTCACTCCATCTTCAAATTCACCCGAAACACAGAAGGAACCCCAAAACCTACTGGCGTTATACTTATCACTTTTGATCTATATAACTTACCCAGTAAACTTGACATTTCTTGGCATTCTGTCAAGGTCAGGGAGTACATCCCCAACCCGATGAGATGCAAGACCTGCCAACTTTTGGGTCACACTGCAAAACACTGCAAGAATTCTGCGCAAACTGTAATCTTCCTCCCCACACACCCGATCAATGCACACGCACTAGTTGCGCTAATTGTAACGGGGATCATCCCGCCTCTTCATCGTCCTGCCCGAAATATCAAGCACAAAGGGAACTGCTGAAAATAAAAACTAAAAAGAAGTGCAGCATGAGAGAAGCAAAGATAATGCTTAACAACAACAATCTTCTACTACCGTTAGCGCACATGCTAGTTTCGCGGCTGTCGCTGCTTCTGACGTCTCTCTGCCCCCCGCAGCCAACAATTCCACAAACTATAGACCCATCAATACTGTTCATAAACAGAATAATTTAAATAAGCTTATCAGCACCGTTCCCCATTCCCCTCTTCCCCCAGCAGTCCACACTGCTCTCCCTGATTCTCCTAAACCTTCAACTTCAACAAAAACACAAAACAACACAACTACAACAACACTCAAAAATACCTCTGATGCGTTAGCATCCAATTACAAATCTATTAAACAAATAAAACAAAAAAACTCAATCTTCACAACCGACTCAATCCCCTCACTTGACTCAATATCAAACACCTCTATCCAATTTCCTGATTCTGACGAATCAATGGGAGAACCTGACTTGTAGTCAAGCCCCCTTCCATTGCTTCAATTCATCTTGGAAACATAAAACACCCCTACTTTACCTTTGCAATGTCTATTAAAATTTTACAATGGAATATTAATGGCATTTTCAACAACTATAATGAACTTTCATTACTTATAAATGATCACTGACCTGATGTTTTATGTTTGCAAGAGACCCACTTGCCTCATAATTTTACAAACTTTATCTGCCTCAAGGCATATATAAGCTACTTTTACAATCATCCTCATAACACATCAGCCAAACAAGGGATATGCGTGCTTATTAAACGTCACATCCCTCATAAGCATAACATAATAAACTCCAACCTTCTCTGCTCTGCCCTACAGCTGAACCTAAACAGCCCTATCACAATCATAAACACTTATATCCCCCCCCCCATCAAAACTTCTCAACTAACGATTTAATAAACACTCTCCAGCAAGTTAAGGGACCAATAATAATGTTAGGTGATTTTAATTCTTGGAGCCCCTTATGGGGTTCTAACCTGGTCAACTCACGTGGCAGAAATATTGAGCGAGTCATCACTACCGCCAACTTGGTTCTGCTTAATAATGGCTCCCCTACTCACTTTTCTTCCCACAGTACTTTTACTCATGTTGATATTACACTAGTATCCTCAAATATTGCCCACAGATGCACATGGTCCATATTTAACACCCTACATGGCAGCGATCATTACTCAATCACACTAACGTTTGCCTCTAACTTTTCCCCAGACAAAACGCCACCTTTGCCTAAATATAAAACAGACCGTGCTAATTGGGAACTTTTCCAAAGCAAATGTGTCAGTATATCTGATTCTTGGACTATGGGTTGTATAAATAAGCAAGTTGCCGTATTAACAAAATGTATAAGAGCCGCTGCGAATTGCAGTATTCCCCAAACCAAACGAGTCCCGCGTAAAACCAAATTGCCCTGGTGGAATAGTTCCCTACAAAAACTCAGAGATAACAAACAGTCCCTTTTTCATATTTACAAGGGGCATTTATCTACAATACTACCAACCTCATAGCATATCGTAAAGCAAAAGCTTTGTTTAAAAAAGCTGTACTTTCGGCCAAACGAAACTCTCTCGAGAATTTCACCTCTCGTATTTCCCCACTTTCCACAACAAGGAAAGTCTGGTCCGACATCAAAAGACTAGCAGGCGTCCCTCCAACCCCACTCAAATGTATTAAATCCGCCTCGGGACTTCTGACCAGTTCCATTCAGATAGCCGAAACTTTTGGCCATGCTTGGGCAAAGTATTCGGCGGACGATAATTTCTCGCCCATATATATTCAGCATAAAAATTCATGCCTAGCAGGCTCATACTCCCCAAATCGGCTATCTGCATCCGCCAGACACCTGGAAGCCAATTTCACCATGATTGAAATGGAAGCTGCGATTCATTCCGCAAAAGGGAAGACTCCCGGTTCCGATAGGATATCATATCCCATGCTAAAAAATCTACCAATTTCTCTAAAGATTCAACTTCTTGATATCTTTAATAATATATTTCATTCAGGTATTGTACTTACCCACACACATGGAGATCAGCCATTGTTATTCCAATCTCCAAACCCAACAAGCCACCCCACGAAATCGGTAGTTTCCGTCCAATTTCTCTATTATCCTGCCTTAGTAAAACGTTTGAAAAAATAATCGCTCGTAGGTTAATGTGGTTCATTTCCCGAAATAACCTAATTTCCCACAACCAGGTAGCATTTAAAAAGCAACACAGTACTATGGACGCTTTATTGCGTATTCAACAATCCGTGTCGGATGCCCTTTCGTCAAAAAATCATGTCTCCCTCTTGGCGACTGATTTTGAAAGGGCCTTTGATCGTGTGGGGCTACATGCAGTGCTCAATCGGCTTGAACTTTGGGGAATTGGTCCAAGGCTTTATAACCTTATAAGGGCTTTTATGACCAATCGTACCTTCATGGTTAGAGTCAACAATATCATCTCTAACACCCACAAACTGATGAATGGCATCCCCCAGGGTTCTCCACTTTCAGTGGTTTTATTTACAGTAGCGTTTGAGCAAATTAACTCCATTCTCTCCAGGTATAAAAACATTAACGTTTCTATCTACGCCGATGACGCCATCTTCTATACTAAAATCAGAAATACTGATACTGTGAAGAACGTATTCTATAATATCCTAAATGATTTAGAATCATGGGGAGCCTACTCGGGAGCATCTTTATCCATCGATAAATGTCAACTTTTGCACATATGCCGGAAACACAGATGTAACTTTCCGGATATGTACCTAAACAACAAATGCATTAAAGTTGTTAAACAACTAAAAATACTTGGCATAACTTTTGACTCCAAACTACTTTTTAAGCAACAATGTATTATTTTAAGAAAGCAATTAGAATCTAGATTAAACATTATTAAATTTTCCCAAATACTCCAATGTCCACATAAACACCCTCGTAAACATCACCCGGGCCCTTATGCTCTCCAAAATCGACTATGGTCTCCCTATCTTTGGATGGTGTGCTAAGTCCCATATGAAAAAAATACATCCACCATATCACGCAGCTGTTCGCAGATCGATCAACGCTTTCCCCACATCTCCCACTGCCTGTATCCTAGCAGAAGCCGGGCTACCCAGCATTGAGGAAAGGATTGTGGAAACCACGATGCAGCTAATTCCCAAGCTCTACACGACACCCAATCCACTGCTAGCAAAGGCTTTTGTCGGCATCTTCAAACAAAAGCGGCAATATATAATAAATGCATTTCTACTATCAGACGATGCGTCAAGTATAGTACGGAACTGGAATTGCCACCACCCCAACTTTCCAACTTTGTAAAGCCCAAGCCAGATTGGGCTCGGTATCAGCCCAGCATCAATACCAGTCTGCATGTAGCAGCCAAAAACAATACTACCAGCTCAGAATACCTGGCGAGATTTCTAGCGCTGAAAGAAAAGCTCGGGGATATAAATTGGCTCTACACAGATGGGTCAAAAACACAACATAATACTGCATTCGCTGTTGTCGACAATTCGGAAAAGATCATAGTTGGGGGGTCCCTCCCACCTTATAATTCTATATTCACCGCCGAAGCTTTTGCCCTACTAAAGGCCTGCCAATTTGCTATAAAACAAAACGGGAAATTCGCTATATGCTCAGACAGCCTATCCTCGATATTAGCCATACAAAATCGAGAGCATAACGATCACACAATTCGGGAAATCCAGAAAATTTGCACCATACACCACCAAAAAATCACCATTCTTTGGGTTCCCAGCCACCAAGGTATTTGGGGAAATGAATGCGCTGATGAGGCAGCCCGGCACATCAGCTCTGCCCCAACATACGTCTTCACACCAACCAGCTCCAGAGATTTAAAAAACCTAGTTACTCGTCATCTGCATATGAAGAAGTTGACAGGATGGGGACAGTTCCTCCACGGGTACTCTTCCATCAACCCAAATTGCGACAAAATCGATCTTCCTACAAACTCATCCAGACGGGCATGCACAGTTTTCATTCGTCTGCGTATTGGACACACTCAAATCACGCACCAACATCTCCTCAAAGCTTCAGTTCGTCCACCATGCCCGTTTTGCGGAACTGATCTCACCGCAAAACATCTACTTGACTCCTGCCAACATTTGGAGAGCCTAAGGGTCTCCCTTTTTGGTTCCATATCCCCATCCCAACTTTTAAATACTCCTTCACCATTAAATATCTCCAACATACATAATTTCTGTAAAAAATCAAACCTTACAATTTAATCATTACATTATTACATTATTATTTTACATTAAATCCCTTACAAACTATTATGAAATCGCGAGTCGTAGGCCCCAGCAGCTAGTTACTCGTTAAAATTAGTATTAAGTTTAGTATTATATATTAGATTTAATTATGATAAATAAAATAAAAATTTTTTGTTTAATATTTTTATTTATTACGGCACTATGTGCCTGTATTATTAATTTATAAATTTTTGGGTTCAATGTTTTATTAATTACGGCACTATGTGCCTTGCTTGAGTTATATTTCGAACTAAAACTTAAGTCTAGCTTTATCTCAAACGAAACCTCGCTAATGCTTGGCATACGTGACGAAATGTGCATTGTCAGCGGAAAGGATTCTAATAAAGAGAACCTTTGAGTAATAATGAGAACTTTTGAGTCATGAAAGAGAATCTTTGAATTAAAGAAGAGTAAAAGAGTGTCTTTGAATTGGAGTACGTGACAGAATATGCACTGTCAGCGGAAAGGGTTGCTGTGGCTTATGCTGGGAAAGTGACTTATTGCATCAGCCAAATAGTGTGGGAAGCGGACATTGCGTCAGCGAAAATGTTGTGGGAATAATGATCACGATAATGATCGTATCATTATGGGAATAATGATCATGATAAAAGAGTTTCGCGTTAGCGAAATAGTGTGGGATGGGAAATATTTGTAAAATACAATATTTCGATTCTTAACTTATATATATAGTTTTTTTTTTTTTTTTTTTACATACATACATACGTGAGTGCATTGAAAGTTTATTTTTATACACTTCAAGCAATGAATAATATTATAACTTTGTCATGAAGTTTGTAACAGGCAGAATGAGACATCAGAGACCCAAAAAGTATATGCAGCTCGAATTGATTAAGCCATGTCCGTCGATCTGTCTGTATGTATGCAAACTAGTTCCTCAGTTTTTGAGCTAGAGAGCTGAAGAGTATAATAAAAAAATAAAATAATAATAATCCCAGTGCAGGACTCGAACCCCACGCCCTCGGTTTGCCAGTCCTACTCTCCAAACACTACGCCACGCAGACATTTTAATCGTCTTTGCTTAAATAGCTCCAATATAATAAAAAAAACAATTATTTTCAATATATAAGAGCAGGAGTCCCTCAAGGAAGCGTGCTTGGTCCTATGTTGTATACTTTATACTCATCAGACATCCCAACTCCAGGAGATAGCTCGGCAATGGTGGCTACCTTCGCTGACGATACAGTACTAATGTACTCCCATAAAAATTTAGTTGTAGCAACAACTAAGCTGCAGAATATTCTTGACAAAGCTTGCAATTGGTTTGATAAATGGAAAATAAAAGTGAATGAACTAAAAATGACGCAAGTGATATACACAACACGGACAGCTTATCAGCCAAGACAATTAAAAATAAAAGGTACTGACATTCCATTAAGCAATGTGGCAAAGTACCTGGGCATGCATATTGATAGTAAACTGACGTGGAAACATCATATCCAAAAAAAGAGAGATCAACTCATATTAAAATTTAAGCAGCTATACCCGCTTCTTAACAGTAGATCTAAGTTAACAACCAATGGGAAATTGGTAATATACAATAGTGTAATGTAAAGAAAACTAACATTAACATCATTCAGCGTCAACAATCAAAAATACTTCGATCAATAGTTAATGCGGACTGGTTTATATCTAACTATGAAATTCACAAAGACCTCGGCGTAACTATGATTCAGGAAGAAATCATTAATGCTAGCAGGAGGTACCTGAAAACATTAGAGCGACATACCAATCTAGAAATAACAGACCTTCCATCTCACGAATTGTCTAGACGTAGACGCTTAAAACGAAGCAGACCAGTCGATCTGACCTACCTTAGGTTACGGGTGGCGCTGAGAGGCATCTTGCGGTTGTTGGCCTGCCGCAAGTAGCTCTCAAAAATGAGGTCTAAGACACCCAGCATCATTATTCAAGAGACAATTCGAAAATGTTCGATATTGCCCACTGCCTTTTCCCCTCTTATTGTTAAAAATGTACTTAGTGTTTTCTTTTATATTTAAGATATAAGAAGTAGGAAAACAATAGTACATATCCAATCAAGAACAAAAAAAAAAAAAAAATCAATATAGAAAATAAAAAAAAATATTCCCAGTGCAGGACTCCAGCCACACGCCAGCGGTTTGCCAGTCCCACTCTCTAACGAGTAGGAAAACAATCTGACAATTTTATTTTTAGCAGATTTATTTGGAAATTTCACTCATGCCGTAACGCACATAAAAGAGATACGCTCTAAAAATTTTAATTTTTTCGATTTTTATATACTGCAAGTGAAAATAATTAATATTGTATTAGCTGAAGGCCCTGGCAGCCATGGCTAATTTTCTGTTAACTTCTAGTTTTAACTTTAAGTTAGCATTATATAAATAAATAAATTAATATTGCTTATTTATTGTGTTTAGTAAGAGCATTATGGCTCCGAAAAAGTTGAGTAGAGATACTGAATTACATCCAGCGCGAGATAGTTTAACAAGTTCGCTTAATCGTAGAAAATTTTATCTGATCAAATATAGTGCGTCAATGACGGTTGAGGATTTAGAAGCACGATTGAGTTTAGTGGAATCTAGCTTTGCACAGTTGTGTACCATGCAATCAAACATTGAATAGAAGACGAGCAATGAGGATGAATTTAGTGTGCGTCAGACGTGTGAAGAGTTTTATTGCGAAGAAAAAGAAAAAACATTAGGTTGCTTGTCTCAACATCGACGACAGTCAGTTATGGTAGATTCTTCAATGCACAGTACTATGTTAAACCATTCATAATCCAATTCGTTACATTCCTCATAAGAGTCCAAGTTTAGGCTCTACTGAAGAGAATTTGAATTCATTTGTGGTGCATCTGGTTCATGGGAAGTTGGATGAAGATACACTAAAACGATGGGAACATGATTATAACTGCGCTCAATTGCCTAGTTGGGAGGTGCTTTCCATGTTTATGACCATTCGATATACGAATCTCGCCAGCCGTGAGGCATTGCATTTTTAAGGCCAAGAAAACTTTGTATGGGAGGTAGTCCTAGTAGTCCGATCAAACTGAAATTTCGCCAATATAAGTTTCTAATGTGTACCCACCAACCATCCAAGTTTCAAGATCGTGGGATTACTGGATCGTATAGCTGCCATACAAACCAAATGTTTCTTTTATGGGGACCCCTTTAAGTTTTCGAAAATATTCTAGTTTTAGTATTTGTTGCTGATGCCCGGACTACACATTTTGTAAAAATTTCAACGGATGGACGGACGGAAACAAGTATACTGCGTCCGTCTTCTGGTTCTAAGCTACCCCCCTACCAATTTTCAGCCAAATCAGCTCAGCCGTTCTTGAGTTATAAATAGTGTAACTAACACGACTTTCTTTTATATATTGTATATAGATGCATTGTTGTATTGTGAAGTGTAGTAACAAATCATTTACGCCTAAATGCCGCACTGTAGTACATTGGTTGTGTGACCATGTTGCTTGTGCGGATATAAATAGAAGAATATCTACTTGCTTAAACCCTCGTGCCTCGATTGGCCCTAAGTAACTTGTCGCTGTACCCTAAAATCTATTTTTTGTATCTAGATTAGCTGATGATATCTCTGAAGTTTACGTTAACCACTATCTTTTATCTATATTGCCAACAATTAGTAATGTGAATATTACTAAATTTAAATTTTCCTTTAATAGGACAACTTCGTCATTTAAATTTTCCGTTCCCTCTGATTATATTAGTGAACTGTTATATCCTAACTTTTGGCCGGCCGGCTATGTTGTGCACGAATATTAATGTAAAAAGCGAACAAACACCGGTGTCATTGCCAAACACCCTCTAACAATTTCTACAAAAAACTGTGTGTGTGTCTCTCAACTAGGGGTACCTCCCATTCAAACCAAAACTTCATGTTATTAAAAACACTTTTTTGTTTTTGTCAAACTTGGACAATATAAGTTTCCAAAATAGGCTCAGTATATTTGTCGGATCCAACCGAATGGACCCATACAAACCCCCATTAAAATTCAGGTTCTTATTAGAAAAACGTTTTTGTTTTTGGTCCTATTGAGCACTATAAGTTTCTAAACAATGTACACCAAACGTGTAAAATTTCATAACCCTAGAGTTACTGAATCGTATAGGTCCCATACAAACCAAATTTCAAATTGAAGTACCTATTAGAAATTTTTTTTTTGTTTTTTGTGTTATCGAACTGAAATTTGAACAGTATAAGTGTCACACCCGCATTCAACCACCGTGAAGATTTCAAGACCCTAGGATTCCTGAATCGTAAGATTCCCACACAAATGTTTCGGTCTTAGTGGTGAAATATTGTACGTGTACTGACTATACTCTAAACATTATTCAAACCAAAAATCAAATATTTCGGAATGCTCTATCACAGAGTGTAGGCAAAAACGTTTTCTAGGGAGTGCATGAAGAGTATATCAACTTTGAAGTAGGCGAAGTTAACTTTCTTTTTACTTGTTTTTTATGAAATATGTCAGAAAAATTACGACATAGTTGAAGTAATTCCTGTGTCTCTTCTTTGTTGAAGTGGTTAGTATGTTTAGGCTCTGCGATATCTTTCTTATTAAGTTCCTCCGTTGGTATGCCTGGCTCAATGTTATTTATTTTGATGTGATCTTCCAAAATATATGATTCTACCATGATAGGTCTCTCGAGGTAAAGGGGCTGATCTTCTTCAGATCCGTTTGGTACCTCCATGTACGGGATATTTTTGCACGTTGAATAGAGACCGATCGATATCCGTAACCATTCGGAGACGTTGATACTTTCGGTCGGGCAGTTTCCTTCCTTTATTCTTACTGGTATTGGAACAACCTATTTTTTATACAGCTGAAATTTTGTGTGGCTTAGAGACAATGTTCTTTTTCAAAAGTAGTTCAATACGAGCGTTGTGTGTTTTCAAGATATTATATTCTAGGTTAATATTTGCTTTAAGTTGTGTTAAAGCGTCTATACATAATAATTCGTCGTAGTATGAATGAAATTTAAAAATAAAAGTTACGAGAAAACTAAGAGAGCGACCGAACGGTGAATCGCTAAGAATGTACGGTAAGCTTGCTCCATGATTGGCAATATTTAGATAACCCGTCGGTTTGTCGAGACTGGTGGCCGAAAATTTGCACAGTCCTCAACGTTACACTGTTTGCCCCTCGTTAGGTACTTCTTTGTCTGTAACGTTATGAAATTTCATGTTGTTGGTACAGTATTATTTCTTATGTTTGACGTTTGCCTATTTTGGCCACTGTGATAATTTGCATGTTCTTGATTGAATGGTTCTATGACGTTTTCATCTTTGTTGCGCATGTCATTATCATATCTAAGTGTTATGGAATTATTCGGGTGCTGCGTATCGTCGTTGTATTTTCTTGTGGCGTTATATTGGTTACCACGATTCCTATCCATCTCCCGATAATTCCTTTGCTGATTGTTATATATTATTATAAGACCTTATAATTTATTTGTTGATTGTCGATTATACTTATTGAATCGTTGATTACTTTGGTTAGCTCCTTGACTTGATCTCCGAACTGAATATGTATTCGATCTATTGTTTTTGGTTTTATCCGTGGCCCCATGTTGATAATACATATCCTTTTTCGTTTTACATATTTCCAAAGCATCCGGTATGTCTTGGGCTGTATTGCCCTCAGTATCATGACAAATAGAGAAAGTAAATTTCATTTATACTTTTCATTTGTGTGTGTGCCCAACAGGACACCGATCTCGCATATTAATTTCTTTGCATGTCGCTTAAGCTGTATCATATAATACGTTGTGTGACTCCACCGACTCCAGAAATATCAATAATTGCGAATTAAATAGAATAACTTGATCATTTTAAGTTGTGGACACAAGAATATGCATTTATTGAATTGAAACTTCTTTAGCGAAGAGGAGTAAATCCAAAAAATATGAAAATCAAATGTGCCAAAAATCAAAATGTGCTGATGCTTCAGACGTAGTGGGGAGACGCACAAAATAATGCGCATTGTCTTGTGTGTGCTCGTCTGCAGCGTAGAGAATGAATGTCTATGCATGAATAAGAGAGAGATAAAAAATGTTTTACTGATGTATGTTTTTACGAAGAGCGTACGAACAAGTGGCCGAATGACCGAGCGAGCGTCTATTGAGAAGGGAAGTGCGCGGGTCGCTCACTGATCGTCGTACGTAAAACCAAAAGCTATGACTTTGCTTGTGTTGTTGATGCTTTGTTGGTGTTGTTGTTGTTGCTGCTGTTTGGTTTTGTGTACAAGATAACAACAATAACCAAAGACTATGACTTTGCTTGTATCGTTGTTAATGTTGTTGTTTGGCTTTGTGCATAATATAACAACAACTAAAGACTATGACTTTGCTTGTCACTCGGCGTTGCTCAAGCTAGAGAGGGGTCACAGGTAGCGGATAGTGGACGGCCTGCAGATATGTAGGTTAGTTGCGAATATAGAATAAGCAGTCCGACGAAACTAGAAGGGGTACCTTAAAAGACTACAAACTCTAGTGAAATTTTCGTGACAGGGCTTGTGAAAATCGCCCTTTAATTATGTTTTCTCATATTTAATCAAATCCAAGAGCGTCTGTTCCCAGATTGGACGGCTTCTTGGTCAGCGTCTGTACCTGAAAGGTCGGCTGTAATAGATAGCCTGTCGGAATGCTTATAAAACGATTTGGGAAGGTACCTAGAAATAAAACCAACATGGAAAGTAAAGAAGGATGGAAGTTTATGGTGCAGGGGTCGGCTCCCCAGAACCGGCGGCTTTGGTGGGTGCGCAAGCGGGCCCCCAGTCGTCGAGATACTATGACCGCAATGCTACGGAGGTGAACTCGGGCACCGTAACAGATAATGCTACGAGTCCAAACACTACTGCAGCAATAGGCAACATGGTTTTTACAGCGGATAAAGCTACAGGAAAACCAGAAGTTACGGACAACCCATTCAGACCCAGGAGAAGTATCCCTCGATCACCAACAAGTTTAGGTGGTCAAAAGGAGCTGAACACATCTACCACCAAACCGGAGAAAGCATCAACTGGCGTCATCTTCTTTCATCGGTTGGGAGAGAAGATACGCTGCTTGACTGATATGCTGGAAGAAAAGGACACTGACTGCCAAGGCAATCCATAAATCAGCATATGAGATACGGTAGAGAGCATAAAGGCTCTATACGAGCTCTCCAACATAGAGGAAAGGAAAACCCCGATGAAGGCAAGGGTTCAGGATCAGGAGGGAGTGGACGAAAGTGCCAGGGCGGAAAAAACGAGCCTCATCATTTCGGCAGTCGCGAATAACTCCTATATGGAGATTTTGTGAAAGATCTGAAGTGAATCGACGCTCAAGAGCCTACGCGAGAACGTCAAAGCTGTGCGGCGTACTACGAAAAATGAATTGCTGCTTTAGCTTAAGCGAGTACATGATTGTAACACTTCAGAGTTCCAGATGGTAGTTGAGGAAACACCACTCGGTGCAGCTAAGGTCTTGGCAAAACGCACACGGTGACGATCCAGCTTAAGGATCTGGATGAAATCACAACTGCTAAGGAAGTGTGTGACGCCCTTCAAATACAGTGTATAATACGTCACCTAGATGAGTCATTGGTTCGGAACATTGGAACGGTACGCTGGGGCACTCAGACAGCTTACATTGTGCTGCCTGTAGCGGGCGGCAACAAAGTGCTGAGCTTCCAGCGAGTTCGTATTGGTTGGAAATCCTGCAGAGTGGGGGATTGCGCAGAGCCAACAAGATGCAGAGAAGATGTGGACCGCAGTAACCTTTGTAGGGGGTGTGGACAAGAGGGGCATCGGGCAGCACAATGCAAAATTACCCAAAGTGCGCTTTATGGAGTGGGGACCAGTACATCACAAGGCAGTTAAGATTAAGTAAGTAGGTGGGCGATGAAAATCGCCAACCAAACCTTAACCACTGTGTGGCAGCTGAAGACTTGCTGCAACACAGTGATGTTTCTGGTAAATCCGCTATAGGGATCACGGATGGTAGGATGCCGCAAAAAAGGCCACTGACTCCTCATTCCGGTTTTACGTGGGTCAAAGTAAATGGAATTTACTTTTTCTCATGTTATGCGCTGGTAGCGGAAGCCAGGACGAGAACACCGTCTATCGTCGCAGGAGATTTTAACGCTTGGTCCACAATGTGGGGTAGCAGGTTCACAAATCAGCTCTTCAGAGTCCTGATGGAGTGCCTAGCCACACTGAACATGGAACTGCTGAATGTTGGGTAATTCACTTTCGAGACGGTTAATAGACGATCAGCCATAGATCTTACCTTTGTACATTGTTCCATTGTGCATCACGCAACACGGAGCATTGGTAATTTCTAAACGAATAGTGACCCTCGAGCCATTGTGGTTGAGATTGTGCTGCATCAGTGGTCAATTTCGTTCTACAGTAGCTAAAGGCTGGAGAGATCGAGTTTTTGACGAGGACATTATCCTACAGATCTGGGAAGATGGTATAACAGTCTCTGAAGGAGCGAGCAGTATGGTAGAAAGCGTCAAAAAGCAGATCTCCATAGCTTGTGATGCCTCGATGCCTAGAAAGGCTAGGGTACCTGCGCGTAGGGTGGCCTACTGGTGGAATGAAGAGATTGCTGAGCTCAGGAGTCGCTGCAATCGGGCACGCAGGGTGACGCAACGTGCCAGGACTTCTCCCGATTGGGAGCAATTGCAATGCGACTTAAAGAGGCTAAGACACTGATCCATGGGCAAGGCATTCAAAATTGTGATGAGCACCGTAAAGGGGCCGCAGCCTCCACAACCATCAGACCCAGCGTTGATAGGCAACGTGGTTGCGGCACTTTTCCACGATGGTGATATATTCGTGCCCACTGCCTCGTCCACAGGCGTTGCAGGGTTCCCAGAGATTACCACCGCGGAGGTGCTGCAGGCACTTGGGAAGTTGGGAGAGAGAAAAGCCCCAGAGCCGGATGGTATCCCAAATATAGCGTTAAAGGCTGCAGTATGAGCAGATGTGGCGATCTTCGCAAAGATGTATTTCACATGCCTTGCCGAAGGAGTTTTTGCGACCATCTGAAAAAGACAGAGGCTAGTCTTGTTGCTAAAGCCAAAAAAGCAACTAGATCATCCCTCTGCGTACCGCCCGCTCTGCATACTTGACTCGCAGGGCAAGATACTGGAAAGTATCATAGTCGGACGATTTCAGGACATTGTGGAGATACCGAATGCCTGATCTTCAGTTTAGATTCCGCTGTGGAAAATCCATGGTTGACGCAATTCAAGCAGTGATGGATATTGCGTGCAGGGCAACGAGTGGAATCAGATTGAAGGGTGGCGACAAGCAATACTGCACTGTAGTAATCTTGGATGTCAAAAACACTTTCAACCTGGCAAGCTGGCCGCAGATCATACAAGCACTTAGGATGCTTGATACCCCAAGGTACATACCTAATGCGGGTAATTGAGAATTACTTTGCAGGTAGAGTGCTGCTGTATGACACAGATAAAGGTACAGGGTTACAAGGGGTGAGCCACAATGTTCGGTTCGTGGTCCCACTTTGTGGAACATAATGTACGATGGCATCATCAGGATGAGCCTCCGCGCATGCCGAAGACATTGCTCTGGTAGTCGTAGGAAAAACGAGCGGATTCAAGCTGAAGCGAAGCTGCGATCGCTGTCATGAGCTGGCTTAATGGCGCGCATCTGGAATTGGCGGTTGAGAAAACGGAAGCTGTTCTCCTATCTACTCGGAAAGTGCGGGATACATTTCCCTAACCTAGGCAATTTACACTCGATTTGGATGACAAAGACCTGTCCAGTTTTCAGCAAGTCAAAAAATTCATCTGCTCCCAAAAGTAAATCAACCCGTTGCGGTTTATAGTAAAGAGAATCTGCTAATTTAATGCCATCGAGAATTTTTAAAGACGTCTAACTAATTGCTCTTGCTAGTTGATTTGAAGTTAAAAATTTTAATACGACGAATTCTGCAACCATTTCAAAACAATTATTGTGGGATCTATTCGTAGCCTGAACAATCTGTTGGGTCGAAAGATTTGACTTTCCTATTCTTAATAGATAAATATATTTTTTAATCCATCTAAGGTTTATGCTCTTTGACAATTCATCAGTAATGAAATGTACTTGCGATCCTGAGTCTAACAAAATCCTTGCGACTTGTTGCTGGCCAGTTTGTCCCTGAATGTCTACTACTGCAGTAGCCATAATCACCTGACCATTAGCCACTGACGCGTGATTAACAGGCGAGGATGAACTCGACGATTGCGTGATTGTTGTTAATTCCCTATGATCAGTTGATGATGATGACAAGTTGGTTGAATACCTATGCAGCAAAGTATGGTGGGGTTGAAAGCAGACCTTACAATGCATTGATTTACATACTGAAACATTATGCCCTTTTCTTAAGCAATTTGGGCAAAGCGGATATCCTTTTACAAATTTAAACCGATTTGCGACATTAATGGCAGCAAAGAAACTGCTTGCTGCTTTTTCTGGAGTGTGACGAAGTAATACGACGACTGGAGAACTGGTCTGACACGTTTGGTACTCCATGCCGCATTATCAGTGATAAGGGGCCAGCTTTTACTTCGACAAACTTCGTCGATTTCTGCAAAAATAAATCTATCGAGCAGGTGTTGATGACGAAAAGCATACCGAGAGTAAATGAACAATTGGAGCACACTAACAGGGGATTCTATCAATCATTTCAAAAATGTCAGCGGATGATCCATCTAAATGGTTCAAAATGTTGGTGCAATACAAAAGGCAATAAATTCTAACGTACACAGCTCAACGAAGATTACACCATTCGAAGTAATGTTTGGCGTCAAAATGATACATAATATTATGTGAAAACTTCTTGAAGACGAACATGTAGCCGCATTCGACAACATCGAAGTTGAGAGGTGATGCAAAGATAGAGATAACAGAGGCTCAGAACTTATACAAGACTATGACAGAAAGAGGAAGAAGCTGTTTGAGTATTTTTTTTTTTCTTTTTAATCCCGATATGTACTTAAATTTAAACACTAAGTACATTTTTAACAATAAGAGGGGAAAGGGCAGTGGACAATATCAAACATTTTCGAATGGTCTCTTGAATAATGGTCTGGGTATCTTAGGCCAACAACCGCAAGATGCCTCTCAGCGCCACTCGCAACCTAAGTTAGGTCAGATCGACTGGTTTATTGGTTGTTCTTTGTTGGATATTATGTATGTTTATAACTTCGTGGCCTAATATCTCCAGTTCGCGTTTTATGGCGTCGGTGTCTGTTGATTGATGAAGGTGTCTCAACATAACTTTAAAACCTCGTTCATCTTTGGGCTTGAAAGTGTAATATTTGGTATCTCTGGTTTTTAGCAATGCAATGATTTTTTTATAATGTAGGGGCCCTGCCGGTTGGATACGAACTTCATCATTGGGCAATGTTTTAAGAACGTAGTTATGATCTACAATTTCACATAGAGCATTGTTAAGAATGGAGATTTCTTCTACTTCCTGCACATAAATAGGTGGTGGGTTATTAGCTTTTGGAGGTTGCTTAGAGTCATTGTCCATAGTATTCTTCTCTTGTTCTAAATTGTCATCGTCGATATCTAATTGTAAGATGGCTTGCCAAGTTAGTAGTTAAGTGTGGTCTGTTTTTTTTTTTTTTTGTTTAGGTTTATTAGTTTTTGAAGATATGGTAGGTGACGGTGTTTGGTTTGGACATTTTGTTAATGTTTGGTGATTGTTCAGTCGGTATGGCTGGTGATTGCGTTTTTCTGTTTCTTTTATTTGAAGCTAACTGTTCAGATCCAGTTTTATTATTTGAGTTTTGTACTTCTGTGTTAATTGTTGGTGTAGGCATAACTGTCGCAGCGGTGAGCAGAGGCGATCGAATCATTGTTGTTGTTGTGGATATGAGTTTTGGTGTTAGTTGTTGTTGTGGTAACTGCATACGATGACGCGATCGAAGCAGTTGTTGAGCAAACTGTTGTTGTTGATGCAACCATTGAAGCTGTTGATGTACAAGCAGTGCTTTGTGTTGTTGTTGTTGTAGTTGCTGATTACAGTTGCAGCTTGGGTAGAGTATAGGGGCGTTTGTGGGGAAGGGCACTGGGTGCTCCATGGTAAGGAACACCTGGTGTTCGCGCTGTCAGACCAAAGTGCAGGAGAACAAGAACTTGGGACAGGAAGAGACAAACGAGAAATATGCATTTCTTGTCGTCTTTGTTGTTGAACTGTTTTTTTGATGAGCAAAGCTCATCTTAAGGATGTTGTTATAGGCTTCTATTGATTTCTTTGTATGTTTTAAATTTTACTTAACTAATGCAATGATCTGCATAGAAAAGGGAATTAAGTATTAAAACAACAAGAAACTCCAATCAATAGAAATAAGTATGAAAAAAAAAAAAACATTTTTTTTTTTTCGATGCGGATTAAACAATTATTAGTCTAAACAGCACAATGCGCTTTTATTATTTCGTCTAGGAAATGTTTGTTTGTGTTTTTAAAACAGCACTCTGAGCTTTGAAGGACATTTACAAAAGACTAAATCAAAGATTTCAATTCCCAAACTAAGGAAATCCAACCATCATATTTCACTTTCGAACATGTTTCATACTCGAATAATGTCACAGTTGTTATTTGCTCAGTACCAAATTTTATTTGTTTTACTATACATATGCTACATTGTCTGCACGCCGTTACATCCGTATTATTTTAATACCTAATGTCACTAACCTTCTAGTTATTGCTTTCCCAATTGTTAACTTGTAAAAATCCTGAGACATAATTTGGCATTAATAATGGTTATATATTCTTCATTTACAATTTTGTTTTCACCTTTTATTATGCCTGTATATTTATGTAAGCACTGCTATAGAATTTTAAACATGTTCAAAATTATTTTCTGTATTTTTGAGTTGCATAGAAGGGGCATCACCTAGACTACTTATAATTTCGTATTCGGCATTTCAGTTGATCGACCAGTTATGTGTTCAAACAGTTCCTCTTTAGAGTAGATGTTTTGCACACCCCGTTTCGCAAAGAAATGTATGATATTTGCACAATCGCGAAGTAGAAATTCCTTAGCATGAGGATGGTGTGTCTCCACCGACTGCGCCACATCAATGAACCAACAATTCCCTTGGTACCAAAGAATATTAAATTCGCTAAGATCGGCATGCACCAAATTTGCTTCGTTATAAAGCTTGTGCATGCTGGCAACAACGTTTTTGTAAGCGCCTATCAACTCAGATTCACTGAGATTAGTGTCCTTTAATTTTCGGGCTGCGTTTTGTCTCTCGCCAATGAAAGACATAACAAGCACATGCTTCTTAAGTATTACAGCAGTAGGCACATTCAAACCGACGCTTTGCATTCGAATTAAATTGTGCATTTCCTTTTCGGCCCACATTTGTATGATATCCCTATGGTTCTGCTTCCTGAAACGACCCTTGGATCGATAGTCATCGTCTATATAGCGATTTCGTTTTTTGAATTCGTTTAAAGTAGTCTTAAAGATTTTAATAGCACATTCTTTTGGCAACATCTTTGGGAGAGGAACTTTAGAAACACTGTGGTGGTCATGCACACCAGAATGCAGTGAGCTTGCGTTAGCATGCAAAATAACTGCCTCCTTACCCGTAGAAATAATTCCATTAATTTGTTCGAGAACTTGATTATTTAACAGCTTGTAGAGAAGTAGACGTGTGGGAGCATCAACACTCATTTCAGGAGCGACTATATTCCCCCTTTGGTTGTTAAATTTAATTTTCTTATAAGTTCCGCAACGAAGTGAATGTGTTTTCAGTTGGTTGAAAACCTAAAAGAGAAGAGCATTGGTAAAGTATACCCTTTAGTTTATTTAGCTTACTTGATTAGAAAGTTTCATATCGAAACCAGCCCCATCACCAGTCTGGACTTCCGGAGGTAAAGACATCACCCGGCAAGCATTACGGACTCCGCATAGCTTCAAATCATGTTTTGTGATCATTTGACCATTTTTATCTACTTTAAAACCACACTTCGGTATAGAGACCATTTCTTTTTCGTTTGCCTCAAATCGATCCCAATCGCTTGTATTCTTGCAATCTTTTTCTTTAAGATTTTCTGGTGATGCGTCATACAAAAATTCAATGGCTCCGTTGCGTCGAAACTTGTCCAGCGTCACAGTGACTTTTGATTTCTTATTGTGTTGACGCTCAATGCGTAGTAAACTTTCATTGTAATCATAATCAAACTGTGATTGCAATATTTGTGCTATAACTTCATCATTTGACAATTCGAAAGAGCTGTCAACAATCTCTTTATGCGGAAGGGCGTAGATATTATGATTATCTTCAATATCTAACATATGGAAGTTTTCGTACAACGTCTCTTTATCATCCATTTTCAAATTAATACCATTGTCCTTATAAATGCTATTCCCAGCAGTATTTTGCTCTATAGACATTGACGAGTTGCCGATACTTAATTGTGACTGTGCTATTTCTTTCTCGTGTAGGCTGCAAGCATATTGCTCCGACATTATTTCTAATAAATTCACTGTTCCGTTAGCAGTTTTGCCCCACGGGAAAGACATTTCCGTTTATTTTTAGCAGTTTTATTGCAAAAAATTCTATTATCTATTATTAGTTCAATTCAGGCAAAATAAGAAAATGATTCGATCAGAGCTGCCAACTCGCATAAATTTTTATCTCTAAGCTATCGTCAACAGCATATAAAATCACCAAAATTACTTGGAAAGCTACGTAAAGAGGAAAAATCTACGTTTCGTAAAAATCTTTTTAATTACATTATTCAATATTTCATATAACACTGTGTTTTCATTCTGACATTTAACTATTAAATAAACTTAGCATTTTAATAGATGCAATACTAGCGTTGTACATTTTCCATTAATGCATTCCTGAATGAACAAACATTAAGATGACAACAACAAGAGGAAACGTGTGCAAAATCTGTTGTCACGCATGTGTTTTTTCGAATAATTTTTCTTAGACAGAACTGATGCAGCATGGATGTTCATCGAAAATAACGGTATTGAGGTTAGTCGACGTAGTTTTTGGCAATGCGAATTATATGATATCATTTTCCCACAAATTACACGTTTGAACTTGATAACCACTTCCTCTAAAATGTGCATTTTGCTTGCAGTGCGAATAGGCTATAAGTCTTTAATTGTACCAATATGTATAATTATCTCGTTTGAGTTATCCCAACGTAAAAAACATTAAAATCCTATTATTGTCGTGTTTAATTTTGGGGAAATCATTAAGTTAGCAACCTTTTTCGACAAATTTTAACAAAAATTTCGAACGGCATGTTCTTAAGTCCGAACTTCAATAAATACAAGGTCTCAACTTCGTTTTCAGAATGAATACATATCGCCGTTATAAGCCCCCGACACGGTCATGCATTACCTTCAGTCATTAAACATAGTGTGTGTTAGTTAGCATGACGAAATAACTAATTAAGTTAGATATTTCTAATTGAGTTAGATCATCATGCTTGTTCTTCTCTCAACGCTCTCTTTTACCACCATCATTCTCTCTTTGTTCATATTGTCTCATTTACTCCACGAATAAGTACGTGTGAAAGAGGCAAATATAGGCAAGTGCTCACTTTTATGAAATATTTGGACAGAGCACGAGAGCGCGTGAGCGATTGGCATGCGAAATATTTGCAAAGTGCAGACGGCGGATGGCATGCGAAATATTTGCAAGGTGCTGACGGCGTACTTCATCAGCATTGTAGTCCGCACAGCTGCTCACTTCGAAAAAGAACAAGAAATTAATGTTCTTCATGCTTCATAGAAACTACATCTTCAGAATTGCATGACCCTGTCGGGGGCTTATTAGGCCTTAGAAAAACCAAATGAGCACTTTATGTTAGCCGTTCAGACAGGTCGATTACGAGTTCGAATTTCTATGAACAGCTATTGTTTTTCTTATGGTTATACATACAAATGGAAAAATTGAAAAGTTTAATTTTAAAATTTGTGGAAAATCCAAAATTTCGAACAATATGCATGGTATGCAAGTATTATAGGTTTTGCAATTCCCTTTTTCATTTCTGCAACATATTTTCTTAAAATTTTAACAAACAGTTTACAATTTGAAATTAACTAAACTTTTTTTTTTTTTTTTTTTTGTTTGCGTTCTTTATTATTTATTGCATCACTTTGCATTCAATACAAAGCCTAACAATAATTGAGAAATCTTAAAAACGAACTAATGATGTTTTAAAAGTTTCTATAGTGGTGAGCTAAAGAAACTTTCCAGTGTTGCGTGGTCCTCCCAGGCTTATGGGGCAGGAAAGTCATTCCGACGAAGGCGCGTGCGACAACTCATATAAGATAGTGATCGAGCTAGTGGATTAGGATGTTCCGAGAGCTTAACAAGATATTTTTGTTTCATTTGGTCCAATTCGGTTTTAATTAGTGGGACGTTAAGGTCTCTGTGGATATTCGCGTTCGAAATGTACCAGGGAGCACCTGTTAAGAAACGAAGTATTTTTGATTGGGCTCTTTGGATGACTTCAACGTTACTTGGGCTTGCGTTCCCCCAAAGCTGGGAACCGTATGTTCAGATAGGCTTTATTAAGCTGTTAGATAACAGCACCTTTAGATCGAGGCTTAGCCCAGATCTTGGGTTTAAGAGCCAGTGAAGGGACTGGGCTTTTAATTTCATGGAAATTTTTTTGGCTTCTATATGCTTCCGCCAGGTGAGTCGTCTGTCCAAATGTACTCCTAGGTAGGTGACTTCAGTACAGTGTGGTACGGTGGTGTTGTTAAAAGTAATGGACGGACAGTCTCTCTTGTTTAAGGTGAATGTTACGTGCTTGCATTTATCCGGATTGACTTTTATACGCCAATTGTCTAGCCAGTTCGATACCAGTTGTAAATGATCACTTAGCTCTTTCGTCGCTTTTTTGGGGCAGCGTGAGTGACTGATGATTGCAGTGTCATCCGCAAAGGTTGATGTCATAAGGCGGAGATTTGTAGGTATGTCAGCAGTGAAAATGACGTATAAGAGCGGACCTAGAACACTGCCTTGTGGGACGCCAGCATTAATGTGGTACTTGTTTGAGGTGAAATTTTTGCATCTCACCACGAATAACCTTTTAGTAAGGTATGACTCTAGTAGTTGGTGTGAGTTCTGTGGAAGCACGCTTTTTATTTTGTGAATGAGACCAACATGCCATACACGGTCAAAAGCTTGAGCAACATCAATGAATATAGCTGAACAGTATTCTCGGTGCTCAAAAGCCGTTCTGATACTCATATTGACACGGTTTACTTGCTCGATTGTACTGTGTTTTGATCTAAACCCGAATTGATGTGTGGGGATAATGTTGTTTGCGTTTATATACGGTATGAGCTTCTTAATAAAAATTTTTTCAAATAATTTTGATAGCACCGGCAGCAGACTTATAGGCCGATAAGAGGACACCATTGATTTGTCTTTACCAACTTTAGGGATCATAATTATTACAGACTTCTTCCAAAGTGCTGGGAAGTAGCCCACTTTGAGTATTGCGTTAAAGAGCATTGCAATGAATGATATTGCACAGTTTGGTAGCTCAATAATCATCTTGGGAGTGATGAGATCGTGTCCAGGCGCTTTCTTTGGGATTAAATTGTGAATTGCTGCTCTTATCTCATTTGAATTAGTTTTAAGCACGCTGCAATTAGCCATTGGAGCGCATGGCTGCTGGGGAAGTTGAAATCCGTTTCTTGGCAAGTTTGGTTGAAAGACGGATTTGAGGTGGTTAGCAAAAGTGAAAGCCTTTTCCTCGTCAGATCTCGCCCAGTTTCCACTTTGATCCCGGATGGGGCTGTCAGCTGTTATTGGTGGATTCATGCGGTCTTGTGCTCTCCAAATCGAAAACTTGGTACTCGTTGATGAAAGGTTTTCAATGTAGTGAGTTTGTTGATTGGATTTATCAATGTGTTGTAGAGCTGTTTTCCTTTAGGATTTACAAGTCTAGAGCCCCAGTGAGGGTGTTCAGCATTAAAGTCACCTGCTCAAGAAATTTGGACCCTAGGGTGTCGAAGAACTGCTGGAAGCACAATTCGGAAATCGAAAATCGGTGTGGACAGTAGACGGACGAAAGCGTCAAATTTCCATTTGAAGTTTTGATGACAATCGACGTAGCCTGCATGTAGTTTTGCGAGTATGATACCGACTTATAGTGTTTTAGTCCCCTTCTGATGAGTATACCCGTTCCGCCATGTGATTTGCCATCTGGGTGGTGTGTGGCGTAGAAGGAGTAGCCCGGGATCTCGAATTTATATCTATTTGTAAGGTGCGTTTCAGAGAGCAATAAAACATCAGTTTCTGTCTCGGATAAGTATTTTATGAGCTCAAGTTTGTGTTTCGATACGGCGTTTGCGTTCCAGGAAGTTATTTTGAAGGAAGGCATTTTAAGTGCAGAGTTTTTGTAAGATTAGATTTTGCGTTTTTAATATCTCTTGAAGCATGTTTTGCATTAATAATGTAGTTTGGGAGATACATTGTATAAAATTAGCAATCATATTGTATTTTCAAGAGAGCTATGTGGTGTGGGTGGTGTTATTTCCTGAGTTATACAATGCTGTGAGACATCATTTTTCTGAGATTGTTGGAGTGTACGCTTGGTAGTATCTGTTACTTTCTCTGGCACTACGGTGGATATTTGTTGCGAGCCAGGTCGCAGTGCGGATGCGTATGTAATGTTGGGAGTGGTAGTTAGGAAAGTACGTGGATCTTGCATCGTGGCTTTTGTCTCGGGTCGGTTATGGGCAGTTGCAGTTACTTTGCGCTGATTCATTCGGTTTTTCAGTTCTTTAAAAACTAGACAGCCTCTATAATTAGCAGTGTGATTACCCCAGCAGTTACTACATTTTTTTGATGTTGTGTCTGTTATGTTTACAGTGCATTTTGAAGACTCGTGAAGGTCACCACACGATACACAGACAGAAGGTAGGGTACAATACGATTTCGTACAGGGTCTTTGCGCTTGTGAGGTTCCTCTACAGTGATTCTGCGGTGAAGCAAGTATTGTAAATTGTATAATATATTGGGCGAATGTTGCTTCTTTTCTCTGGTTTATTCACATGAGAGAGCTCGACCTTGAACATTGGCTGGGGATTTTGTTTCTGTTCAAAATGTTGATCACAACCCTAGTTGGGAACCCTTTTTCCTCAAGCGCAGTTTTAATTTCTTTAGTGTCAACTCCAGCTTCTATTCCTTTTATAACCACTATCAGCCCTTTACTACTCTTAAGTTGGTACGTATAGTAGTTTTTGTTGGCATCACTGAGGAATTTCGAAACTATCTTGTAATTGTTCTCAGTGTAGATTTGCAGTTTAGTTTCATGTACTTTGCCTTTGGTTAACGGAACAATGTGAAAATTGTTGTTGCCGATAAGTTGCGCTACCTGTGATACAAGATTGTTTGAACTGCGCTCGCGAATGTAAATTCGGGGAGGCTTCGTTTGCTTGACTGCTGGGGCCTCTTCTACGTCGATGGGATCATTATCGCTGCTAAGAGCTTCAAATCTGTTTCCTTTCAAAACGTTGGGCTCATTGGTTGGGGTAGAAGAGGTATTCGATCTCTTAGATTTGTTACCAGAGTTAAATTTATGTGGACTGAGTTTCCGTTTAATCTGCACATAGCGATCAATTCCAGTCTGTACTGCCGAACCTTTTGATTTTGCGGTCTCCTTCTTGTGCGGGATAACTGTTTCCGTTATTTGACTGTGACTTATTGAAGAAATTTGACGTGCTGCTATAAGAGGAACAGAGTTAGCACTATAAGTTTTTTCTTTACCGTTTGTGCTGGATGTGTATGCTGCTTGTTCTCTCTGAACTGTATCAAATATGGGTGCCAAGGTTGTTAACTAAATTAACTAAAATCATCAGCTGTTTTATATTGGCGCACAACAAAAAAAAGCCGAAGTCAATCAAATATTACCAAAAATTTCCAAAAACTACGTAGAGTGACCACCACACAGAGTGAATATTACAAAAACGCAGAGTTTTAATTTTCAATTTATGATTCCTTACCCAAAGGGGTACCAAAGGGAACTTTATTGCAAAAACTTCGCTGTCCGTATATCCTGGGGGCATATCTCATGAACCGTAACAGCTAGAGAGTTGAAATTTTCACAGAATGTGTAGTTCTATCCGGGCATCACAACAAATACTAAAACTAAAATATTTTCAAAAACTGAAACCAAGGCGTCCTCGTACAGACCAATCAGCCTATTGCCCTTACTTTCTAAAGTATTTGAACGTCTCCTACTTGACCGAATACAACCAATACTAGACGTGAACAGAATCATACCTGACCACCAATTCGGGCTTAGACAAAGTCACTCCACAATTCAGCAAGTCCACAGAGTAACACAAAATTTTAAAGGTCCTTGATGAAAAAAAGTTCTGTGTTGGTGTTTTTCTGGACATAGAAAAGGCCTTCGACAAAGTCTGGCACGACGGTCTACTTAGTAAAATGAGGACCGTATTTCCAACTGATCTATTTGAAATCATTAAAAGCTACCTTGACTCTCGCTATTTCTACGTAAAATGTAAGGATGAATCTTCTACGCTAAGACAGATAAGAGCGGGAGTCCCTCAAGGAAGCGTGCTTGGTCCTATGTTGTATACTTTATATACATCAGACATCCCAACTCCAGGAGATAGCTCGTCAATGGTGGCTACCTTCGCTGACGATACAGTATTAATGTACTCCCATAAAAATTTAGTTGTAGCAACAACTAAGCTGCAGAATATTCTTGACGAAGCTTGCAATTGGTTTCATAAATGGAAAATAAAAGTGAATGAACTAAAAACGACGCAAGTGATATACACAACACGGACAGCTTATCAGCCAAGACAATTAAAAATAAAAGGTACTGACATTCCATTAAGCAATGTGGCAAAGTACCTGGGCATGCATATTGATAGTAAACTGACGTGGAAACATCATATCCAAAAAAAGAGAGATCAACTCATATTAAAATTTAAGCAGCTATAGCCGCTTCTTAACAGTAGATCTAAGTTAACAACCAATGGGAAATTAGTAATATACAATAGTGTAATTAAGCCTATATGGACGTACGGTATGCAATTATGGGGTACAGCCAAGAAAACAAACACTAACATTATTATGCAAACTCCCATTAAAATTCAGATTCCGGGCGGAATTGTCACTTGTGCCTTTTATATTTTTCCACTCGTTCCTCTAAGCACCTATCTACTACGTCTTAACTACACTCCTCTTAGTACCTCCACCGGCACTGATAACCACTACTAGTTCCATGCTTTCATCTAATTCAACTTGTGCCAAATCAGCTCCTGTTCGTACTGTGATTGCTCCCCTCCGATAAGTTTTCATTTCTAAGTTGGCAGCAAATACAACCTGCGAAGATGTTGTTTCTTATATTGCAGCCAGTGTAAATGTTAAGGCGAATATTCAGAAATTTAATTTCCCAACCCGTGTGATATTGCGCCTTTCAAAATAAGTGTTTTCGACAATATTCTTGCTACTTTTTGTAAGCAAAATTTTGGACTGAGCATACTATTGTCCATGAATTTAAACCTCGACGGAAAAAATTTGACCATTTGCTAGAGTACATTCTATGCACTATCAAAATGTTACAGTTTTGTAAGGTTAAAGTGTTGTAAGGACAAAACTCAATATTTTATATAGTGATAGTTTCTCGTTTGAATCAGATGTTTTTTGTTCCCTTAGCTACAAGGACATGCAAAACTAACTATGCTCTACATGCTCCTTTCCGAGTTTTATGCACTCTTTATAATAAGTTTTATCACGTCCCCTCGCCTGAGTTCTTGCCCTCTGCGCTTAACTTCATCGTCCTTCGTTGCCTTTCGGGACTGGGAAGAAACTGCTACTAGGTCAAGTGGACATCGCTCATTAGCTCACACATCCCTGAAGCGATTGTGTGTGTATTTTGTATTATTAAATGTGACTGAATACAACGAATTTTTGTATTGTCTCTTTGGTTTTGTTTTGATCCTTTTACACACTCTTTTTGTTCCAATCGTTTTAAGTGGCGATCGTTTACTATGGCATCGCTCTCTCAAATGAATTAGAATTCATTCTTTAGTGTATGATGCCGAAAATTGAGTACGAAATTCAATGGCACATCTGTTGATTCTCCAATTTATTTAACCATACAAGAAAATGGTATTTTGAAAGAGCGTCCTTTTCAAATAGCAAACCTAAATACAGTTTGGGAATACTTTTGCAAAATTTTGGAAGAAGTTATTGACCATTCGCTGATAATCAATACAAAAAAATTAATTTGATGATGAAGTTCTCAATCCAATGCTCAGCTTCGGAAGTACTCCTGCTGCAAGGAAAACACCAACTGGACATAAATATGTAAAAGCGTTAAAAGAAATTAAATTGATGAAACGGCGATGGTGTCATCAGACAAGATCACCTCTTGAAAAAAGCTTACTGTTGAATCCAGGACGAATTTCTGCGTTTTCTAATCGAATAAACGATCGACTAAACTTTATCAAAACATAATAAGATTATCACCTAACGCAAAATATGTATGTATATGTAGTTATACAATAACAATAGAACTGTAAAAACGAAATATAAAAGTAACGACAGGAAAAACAACTATTAATGTTATATTGCTGCTTAGAGCAAAGAAAATACAATTTTATCTCTTGACATAAGTTTGCTGCGCAGAGCAAACATAATAATAATTAATTAGAAAACTTAGAACGGCTGCTCCGTGGGAA
Organism: Amiota minor; assembly: GCA_037043295.1. Lineage (NCBI taxonomy): Eukaryota > Metazoa > Arthropoda > Insecta > Diptera > Drosophilidae > Amiota > Amiota minor. The sequence goes on from JBAMAW010001798.1 coordinate 28,250, forward strand.
GACTAAGGCTTCCCACTACTACCTCTATTGGGAGCACGCACAGCTTGCAAATGGCACGACAAGCAAATTCTGCAATTCTGCAGCACGGCAAACTCTGTCTGCCCCAGGTATATGTTGATGTTGGCCATTTCAGAGGCAACTGAGTCTTGTTCTTGATTATAACAATATCATTCACCTTCAGAGCAGGCCTTAGTAAGCACCACTTATCACGCTGTTGTACAAAGGTAATATACTCCCTGGTCCACCGCTTTCAGAAATTTTGATGTACGTACGATGGTCAATCAACAAGTACTTAGCCTCACCGCCCGATGGCGCTGCTATATATACTCCCTGGTCCATCGCTTTCAGAAATTTTGATGTACGTACGATGGTCAACCAACAAGTACTTAGCCTCACCGCCCGATGCCGCTGCTATTACAAAAGAGTGTTTCCATCGTGCAGTACATTCCTTTTGTAGCTTACTTTCAAAGTTTCAGTCAATTCCCTTCATTAGTTTTGTTTTGATAGCCTTTGGAAGCGAGCGTGTCGGTCAGTTGTACAAAAATGGAAAAAGAGCAATATCGTTCGGTTACTCGTCTCTGCTGTGCAAGAACTCCGACGATTTGTATCTAAACAGATCTTTGACAAGTTCAAGGTGAATGGATTTTGTTGCAAAGCCCACAAAAACTCTTATGAAACATTTGACAGGAGGCTTATAGCGAAATTTCGACTTATAATAAAATGATCCACAATAATCAATTCCAGTTGCGACGAATAACCTTGTGAATTCTACACGTTCCTTTGGAATTTGCGCCATTATAAGCTCAGCTAGATGTGGCTTTGCTCGAAAGCATGGAGCAGAATTTCAACAGAATTGAAGCTAAAAGTGACTGAGGTCCTGAATGCAGGTTTTTTTTCATGAAATTTACGAATGATAACAATTGTAAGAAGATGACAATTGAAGCATGAAGCAGATCAGTTGAAATATAAAGGGGTAAATTATGTAGTAGTTTAAGGAGTTTATTTTAAGCAATTTGCAGATGCGTTGTGTGTATGTGAGCACAATCACCCCAAACTTGAATCCATACAACAAGATAGGGACAAAAATTGATTTGAAGATAATTAATTTGTTATGAAGTGACAAATGCTACTTTCGATTTATCAAAGGCTAGAGCATAAGTTTGCTGTGTACAGACCCAGATATCTTATTTAGATTATTGGTTGTATTTGGTAAGTGGATGCTATTTTTTTTTCCTAGTAAAGCAGAGGACTTTTCAGCGTTAAGTTTCCACTTTTTGTAATTCACTTCAAGGTAGAATAGTGAACGTTAAAGTGTACTACTTATGTATTTCAGAAAAGTTGATTCCTTTGCAATAAAGGGTGTCATCTGCAAAAACGGATGTGGTACAGTTATCCAGTACAGATATATCATGGGTATATATTTTATACAAAATGGGTCCCAAGACCGAACACTGAGGTACTCCAGCACTGATACAATGCACCCTGCATTGGACACATTGCAGGTCAATATAGAATTTTCGATTAGAAAGAAAGCTCTGTATAATTTTAATTAAGTAAGGTGGAGTATATGTAGAAATTAGTTTGTACACTAATCCATCATGTCAAAAGCCACTTTTATATCTAGAGTGACTACCCCAACCAACTTTTTATTTTGCCATACAAATTGCGTAGTTGGTGTAATGGAGTGTGTATCTAAATGAAGCCGTTGCCTTAAAACTTTTCAAAAACTTTCGCAAAGCAACACAGTAAGCTAATAGGTCGATAGTTTTCTGGTCAGTCCGATGATTTACCAGCTTTAGGAATAGCGATGATTTTGGCCACTTTCCATACTTGCGGAAAGTAGCCGATATGAAGACAGTCATCAAATAAGATAGCAGTATAACAAAAGACACTAGTTGCCAGATTTTAAATTTCTATGTTAGGAAGGCTGCCGATACCCGGTTATTCTATAGGTTTTAACGCTCGAACACACAACTTTGGCAGTCATCACCGGAGGTATATCTGAGTTGCGCTGATCATTGAATTCACTTATGGAGAGTTTGACCATATCGCTAGTAGCGTTGTCCGAAAGGTTACCTCGTAATTTGTGTTTGTCATGGAAGAGTTCCCCTAGTATGTTGGCTTTTTCTTACCGTCAAGCGCAAATAAAGTAAAGTATAAATTGATTCCTGTAATTTTCCAAAATTGTTTCGAGTGGTTGTCAAGGCTCTGTAACTTGTTGTTCCAAGTGAAGTTTTTGTGAGTAAGTATTTGATTGAGTAAAGTCTTATTAGGTGATTCAGATGATTAAGCTGTGCTTTGTAGATAAGTTGCCTCGTTCTCAACCATTGCTTGTTGACAGTATTTTTCTTTCTAATTAGCCTAGTTAAATAGGACGGTAATTATTACAGTGGTTTGTACGTGGCTTCTTTGGAACCACAACATCAAGTGCTGCTGCTATTTTCATTGGGAGTAGAGAGACATTTTTATCTATGTAAATTTAACGCAGTTCTGAGAACTCTTTCTTTAAGATTTTCTTAAAAAGGCGCCAATTTCCCTTAGAGTAAAGTGTTAGTATGTAAGTTGACATTTAATGACACCTTGGTAACTATTGGCAAGCGATCTGGTTGTTGTGAGTCGTAGGATCTGTTAGCAAGTTTGAAACATTTGTGACGAACATGTCCAAGGTAGAGGGCTTAGCTTTGTAATTAGCTGGAATGTATGTGGTCACCTTGGGCTATACTATCTTAAATTTGTTATTTAATTAGAGGTCATGGAGAATGTTATCCCAGCAATTTGCTCTACTGCAGTTCCACAATCTATTTCTACCATTCAAGTCAGCACCTAGTACAAAGTGGCCATTAATACGTGATAATTTGTGAAGGTCTGCATTGAAGAAACTTTTAAAGTGACTTGTATCATTAGTTAGATTGCAGGACCTGTCCAAACACTTGACCGAAGATCCCGGAATATACACGGAAAAACTTTTAGGCTTTGTTGAGAATCTAACCTGATTTCTACTCCAATGTTTTCTATCAGGAGATTGTTCAAGTTGGATATGTATTAATAATTACAATGGCAACTCCACTCCCTTACGTGCGGTGCGGTCATTTCTATAAATAGAGTAGTTAGGAATTTGAAATCTCTAAATGTCAGCCATGTTTCAGAATTAAGCACATGTGTATTTGATTGGAACTTAGGAACTTGGAGAGTTCAGCTTGTTTGTGATGAACGGCACGTGAGTTCTATACCATAATATTTAGATATTCTATATTATTTACTACCATACACATATTTAAGTGCTTATTGAGTAATCACATTGAACTGTTCACTCTTGCAAGAGCATATTCGAAGTTTGGTCATAAGCTCTGTTGTAAGAGAACTTATTTCCTCAAAGGTAAATAGGTCAGTAGATAATTCAACAGCTGGCGGTCTTGTTATAGTAGTATGCGTAAGTGGTGCTGTTACTTGAAGGGAGTTCCTATAATTAATGGGAGACAAGTGATACTGTCTAGCAAAATTGTCTCTACTGGGAGCAGCGCTACTGCTATCTTTGCTGAAATGGTAACTACTTTTGACTTGAGCTGGGTAGTTTTGGTTGCCGTGATGTTTGGAGTTCGATGATCTCTTTTCGATGAATGCAATGTACGAAGCTGGGCGAGGACATGCTGCGTCTGTGGTGGCATGACTACCTTTGCAATTGGCACAAAAAGGAGTACCTGAGTTAGTGCAGGTTGACAGCGTTTGGTGACCGGCGCAGCATGCACAGGAATTGGCAACGTTACAACTGTTAGACCCGTGCCCAAAAAGTTGCTAATTGTAACATTGTGTAAGTTTTCGTGGTGTTTTAGTTTTATATTCCCAACTAACTTATGTATGGTATATGCACTGGTGATAGTTCCGCAGTTTTTGGAGTGTAATAGACTTATTTGCGAAGTATACTACGTACAGTAAGATCTTGAAAACAGCTTTCGTCGTTTTTCCTCTGTTTTTATATCAGAGCATTGTGGCCCATGAGATAGTAAAATAGTTTTAAACTCGTCATTTGGTAATTTATTCAAACCGGAGAGAACGGCTTTATATAGCTTAGTTCCATGTTCTGATAAGAGAAAAATTCACAGGTTTTGCTTATGAGATATTCTCGGATAGTATTGTAACTGTCGATGTCATTGATGAATATTTTGAGGCCAATTGATATGGTTTTAATATGATATTACTTATTTTAATGCCTTTAAGCATGCCGTGAATATAACTACAGCTTTTATTTAGCACAGTAATGGGCGAATCTTAGCATTTGGTGTGACTGAAGACACATCATCTGATTAATTACTAGTTGGTTAATTTACAGAGGCTGTCCATGATAGTTTGTAGTGATTGAAAGTAATTGGTATAACAGTTACTACCAGTAGTATTAGTAGCAGTAGTAATTTTGTTTAGTCGCTTCGTCTTCGTAGAGCTTAACCAATGATCTTGTAGTTTTGTTTGTGTCGTTGTTTGTACTTTGCTTCGTTGTTTTGCGTTTTTCGGTTTCTTTTGTTAGCGTTTATCCGGAAATATTTTTATTGCTTGCAATGTTTGCATTTTGTACGAGTACTTGCGTGTGTGTTGTTATTGCAGGCGTAACTGTCACAGATCTCCCTATTGACGCAAACAATGTAGGTTTAGAAGCATTATTGTTGTTTCGATAATTGCTTTGGGATTTACTAACTACATACGATGACGCGATCGAAGCAGTTGCTGTGTACACTGGTGTTGTTGATGCTGTTTTAGATGTTGATGTTTTATGTGCCTTGTGTTGAAAATGTTGTTATTGATGAAACAGTTGCAGCTGGCCCTGTTCACAGTCGTGGTTGCGGGGATGGGCACTGGGCGCTCCACGGTAGGGTATGTCTGGTATTTGTATTATTCGAGCACAGAGTAGATGAGCAGAAGTTGGAGCTACACTCAGCCGACTTGGTGGAAATTGTATTGATAGTAGTTTATATGGATACAACATTACGAGCGCATAACACGTCTGCACTGTTCGAGTGTTACTTGATAATAAAGCAATTAATGTACTATACGATATTCTCAAATCTGGCTGACTCAACGTTGCAGTCAGAACCTGTTTACGCATCTCAAGCAATTCTACATCAAGCAAACAGGTTTTTGGCCAGCCATCTTTGCTGCCACGTGGAATAAATGGGCCTTTGAACCAATATGAAGAGTGAAGCAATTCGCTCCCCATCTACGCAGGTAGTTACACAGAATGAACGTATTTATTTTCCTTATTTACTACAGTGATACACCAAGATTCGGAGTGAAGCAAGATCGATAAATTTCAACACGTGCGAATGAAGTGAAGCAGCTTTGGGCGCACTAGAAATCGATGTAGCTAACTATGGCAAGGCATTATCTTTTCTTTTTTTTTTTTTGTTTGTATTGAGGCAGCGTAACCAAGTTACTACCAGTAGAGCTCCTTGAAGCTCAGGAACTGGTTACCGCGGGGGGAACAACAACCAACCCACATTCACACACACACATATCGGACAGTCTCAGGCTACAATCGGATGACGTCACAAAAATACTGCACGTGCAAACCCATTTAATCTCCTAACTCTGTCCCTATTGGAGAGCACCTCACTAAAATCAAAACCCCCATTAACACTCAAAATATCGAACTCATTCATATCCCTTAAATCATCATACAGAGAACATTCACAGAGAACATGTTGCCATGCCTCGTCCGTCGAGCCACAAGGGCAGTATACATACAGTATACAGTATAGTACATTTTTTCATGCAGTGCTTATCTTTAGTTTTTTCTGTGAACGTTATAGCGCTAATTATATCGACAGTAACTGGCGAAATGCCGACTTGCACTTTCGGCACTGTAGACTGGGATAGACCTGAAGGTATTGATTTGGTTTAACAAACTTAAACGGATTAACTTGCTAATTGGTACATCTTTTTCGCAGTTCTTTGTGTAGGCCAAATATGCCCCTTCTGCAAGAAACGCGCCTGAGTTAAATTGTTTCCGGAGGAGTTCAGTTCATAGTCATAGTTTGACTTTATCGACTGTGGTGGCTCATCGCCAGAGAGTTATGCAAGATGATTTTCAAATTGACGAAATTGTGCGTCGGTCTTGGGAGATCGAAAATCGCTTCGAGTTAACTATTAAAATCGCTCAGGAAGAAATTGGTTGCGTAAATTATTAAAACACATGTCAAACGGAGCGTATTCGGATTGCTTGCCCATTAAGGAAAATATAAGCTTATTGGAAAATTCTTACCTGACTGCATTGAGTCGTTTTAAAAATTTGGAATGCAAGCTAGTTCTGAAGTTGTTCCTCGGCTTAGGTATCCTGCATTTATGTGTTTTCGACGGTTCAGCGACATTATCAAATGGTTACTCAGTCAACGACGTTTTGATGGCTGGTCCCACTATTAATCCAAAACTATTTCACATCCTCATTCGGTTTTACTCATTTTCAAACGCACTCACTGGCAACATTTGTAAAATGTATCGATGTGTGAGACTTTCATCAGCTAACTGGAATGTATATTCTGGCGTGATTCTTCAGGAAAGGACATCCAAGTATTTAAGTTAAACACTGTAACATATGGTACAAACCCAGTTGCCTAAGGACGAGATTTCATCGTTCCCAATAGGTGCTCAAATATTCTATGTCACATGAGGAATTTTGACAGAAGAAGTTATGGAAATAAGGACGGAAACTACTGATATAAGGAACAATTTATGCTTCGAAAATGGTGTTCATGTAGCTCTAGAAGAAGAATTGCTTGGCTTTATGATCCGCTTGGTCTTCTAGGGCCAGTAATAGCGAAGGCAAAAGAAGTTGGATTAAGATGACGATCTTCCATTCTTCATGAATACTGCCTGGCGATTTGTCAGAACAGAGAACCGCAGTGCCATCCGCGTGTGTAGCTAGGATGGTGGTATTGGAGGTCGGTTGGGAAATATCTGCCGTAATATTGGTGAAGAGCAGATGAGATAATACGCTGCCTTAGAGAACATCAGCCTTAACAGGTCTGATTGACGGCTTTGCAACTCTATACTTTATTTAAAAAGTGCAGACGGTACGATATCCTTTTATTTGTGGAGTAATCCTTGAAGCCAGACACAATCAAAAGCCCTTCCGATGTCCAGAAAAGCGTATACGCAGTATTGCTTGCCCTCGAGTGCAGATAAGATATTGCGCGCGAATCAGTGAACTTGCTACAGGGAACCATTGTGTTCCCTAAAGCCAAATTGGTGATTTGGAATGGCGTTCTTTCAAGTATTTTAGAGAGCGCAGGCAGCAGGCTTATCGATCTATAAGACACGTCAAAGTTCTGTGGCTTGGAAGTTTTCGGGATCATTACAACTGTGACGCACTTTCATTATGGTGGGTAATTGATAGTCATAAGATTGCATTGAAGGGTAACACCAGGACCATCACCCACTCATGCGGAGGACCCTTGCCACTTGCTGTCGATGCCATCGTACCCTGTTTTCTTCAATTTGATCACTTTAATTTGGTGATACACCTCAGTTGCCAAGACGGATTTTATGTGAACCTAAGGAAGAGTTCGTTTGCGAAAGCTGTAGCTTTTTGAAGGTCACATCGGCATCGGAGGTTGTTCGATTCCAGAAAGGGTAGTGTTTGACACATCGGGTGGCTCTCCACAGGTTGAAGCCGAAGGATTTGTTAGGATCAGCATTTTGCAAAAGGTCATCAATGTAACGACAAGATGGATTTTTAGTTGGAGCTCAGCTCTGCGTCAATCAGCTTTATCCAAGATGTTGCTTGTGCGCATATATCTACGGATATCTTCGGTATCGCCGAAGATGTCCACCATGTACTTTTCTGCTGTCCTCGTTTCAGCGGTGAGAAGACACAGACAGAAGAGTGTTTTGGTGAACCGCCTACAGTAGATAATCTGGTGCCACACATGTGCCAAGCACTAGGAAAGTAGCAAGTGGTGAAAACTGTTATAGCGAGAATTATGTCTACCCTCCGCGTACCAGAGACGGCAGAACGGCAGCTCAACGATTACGAGCTCAAGCAAATACTTCAGCTGCACAATCGGGCAGGGGATCGTAGGTCATAGATTATTGATAATTAAAATAGTAAAATATTCTATTGGCTTTATACAACCTATGAGCGTACGGTAATAGAACAGAAGAGAGTGACACACAAACTTCTCTATTCTTCCATTCTACTGCGCTCACAACATCAAGGGCTGTGTCCAGAGTGCAAGAGTTGTTCAACGGAGACATCGTTTTTTCATTGATACAATTTGTTCTTGGGTATGTCAAAATTTGTAATAAGAAGAAGAGCTTTCTGATTAGCTTTCGCGCCGTTCAGTCAGTGATTTTGTACACTACTTAAAAATCGGCATTATTAATATTTCCCGCGTTATTTTGCATATTTAATATTTGTGCATAATTTCCTTGCGTTTATTTCAATTATATTATATTTCTAACAATTTATCTATACTATTTTATAGGCTTTGACGCCGCTCAGTCAGTGTTTTCGACTGGTTTGCGAAAATTTTTGCGACTTTTATTTAATTTTTTTTCATAGTTTTAACATTGCTATCTTTTTCATAATATTAACATTGCTATTTTTTTTCATAATTTTAACATTAAGTTATTAATAGTTAATAGTACAAATTAATTCGGTCCGTTTTTTTGTGTTCAAAAAAGTGTTTTTTATTGAAAAAAGTAAAAAATACATCATTCAACGCGACTACTTTTTCCCATCTCTCTGGTAATTTTCAAATACCATCTCTTAAAATGAGTCCTCTCAGGCCTCGATCCAATCATTGAGCCATTTTTCGATTTCTTCAAAAGACCCGAACCGGTGACCCCCAAATCGTTTTGCATCCGTCGAAAAAGCCAGCTGAGTCACTCCCAATGATTCTGCGAGTTCAGTTTGCATTTGGCACGGATCTTGCTCCAGTAAAGCCAGTTGACCAGGACGCTCTTTGTCTTCGACACTAAAATCTCCACTTTTGAAGCGTCGAAACCACTCTCTGCATGACTTATTGGTTGGAGCAGATTCACCATAAACTTCCTTAAGCATTCGATGGAATAGGTAATCGCTTCCAAAATCGGCCACAACGTGCAGGTGGAGCCATCTCTTGAAAACGGACCGCACTAATTTGTACTCCCAATATTTAAATCGCAAATACTTCAAACGACCAAGATATTGATTACGTATAAAATTGCATTGAATTTAATTCCCCGTAATTTTGTGTCTTTTAGCTGTGGGTCTTTAATATTACGTTGTAATTTTTGTTCAGGAAAGCATTTTCAATCTGAAATTACTTTACGTAACACTAGCGCTTTTACTTTGTGTTGTCATAAGGGAATAGTTGTGTTACCAACCTCATTCAGAATGTTCTCATTATGAAATTAGTTCAAGGTTTGAACTCAAATGACAATATCATTAAACAACACCCCAAGAATTACTTTGATAATATCCGTTCATGCTTCATTTGCAATGATAAGTTCTAAATATAAATTAGATGACAAAGTTTTGAATGGATTCATGAAGTATTTTATCACTGATCTGCTTCAATTACTCCGGGTTATTGTAGTGATCCGGCATATGCACAGCTTTATTTTTACGACGCTGAAACTGATGTACGTCATAGACTGAATGCTAGAGCAAATAATGGATGTCATGTTTCTATTATGTATGAATTAGCTAATGATATGTTTTTAGAAATATTTTTCTTTATATTTCTTTTCACAAGGTTTCCACAAGAGTGTTAAAATTAATAATAATACCTATAATAAAACTCTTTTGCAAAAAATTGTATTCTTCTTTTTTTTTCTATAATTTCAAACAATCGCTTACATGTTTTTATAATTATCTTAGGTATGTTCCCTGACGTCTCCAGTTGTGGGAAGTTTCTCGTTCAAATAGATTTGTGTCTCCAGTGGTGTGTGTGAAATTTTCCTGGTAACTTTATAATCTTTTTTTTTTTTTAAATAGTTCGTAACTTTAAATTGTCACTTTTATTTAAACAAATTTTTTTTTAAATTCTTCTCCTGGTGTTGTTGAATCGCAGTTCTCATTTATTGATTTATTTTTGTAAAATTATAATTTTTACGTTAAAAATTAGAGGGTCCCTGGTCTTGGGAGTCTCAATTTTATTTTATTGATTTATTTTTGCAAAATTATAATTTTTATGTTAAAAATTGGAGGGTCCCTGGTGTTGAGAATCGCAATTTTTATTTTTATTTAATTATGCTCCACATTGGACGCCAATTAATAAGTTCAGTAATTTTTACTTAATTATGTCTTTTTATTTCTTGGTGGCTAAGTGCGCACCATTTAGTTTAGAATCCAAATAAAAAAAAAAAGGACTCGTATACAGAGGGTTCCGTGCCAAATTTGGGTTTGTGTGGGAAGTACTCCCCTAGTGGTCCGATTTGACTGATTCCAACAAATGTACCACGCCTATATCAGAATTTCATAGTGTCCAAATTTCAGTTCCATAGTCCAAAAAACAAAATAGTTTTCCGAATAAGAACCTGAAATTTAATGGCGGGTTTGTATGGGAGGTACACTCCCTTGTGCTCCGATCAAACTTAAATTTCGACAATATAAGTTTCTGATGTATAGCTACCAACCGGTCCCGGTCCCGAGGACGGACGGATGGTCAACGAAGTCTCTGCAATAGGGTTCCTTTTGATGCGGCAAGCACTGCTCCTTTTGTATGTGCAATCAACGTTGTTCTTGCTGCCGCAGCTTTGAGATCGACTCAACATTGTTGTTATTTTTATTATTGCTTAATTTAACCGGAAAAATGCTAGCCTTGCTACTCGTGTGGAGTGCTTTCGAACGAACGGATGCAACCAGATACATTGTAAGGCAACGATCTTAATGCCCACAAAGATTTGCTTATGCAATTTATGTTTCTATTGTCAACTTTGTATTATTCCATTGCTGGCATTCGATCAGTGAAGACGTGTTTCTTTCTTCCGCTCCTAAGCTCAGCATCGAAAAAAAATAATAAAAAAAACAACGAACTGAAGATATTAG
>JBAMAW010001800.1:0-16767 GCA_037043295.1 Amiota minor
AAATAAATAAATATACATATTGTGTTTTGCAATTGTTTAATGATAAAAAACTGGTGCGGCGTATGTGTGGTGCCTGCGGGTATGTGCTGTGGAAGTTTTCTTAGTAAAAGAAATCTTATTTTTTCCAGGATGTGAAAATTTCACAAAATCTCTTTGTTTTCCGTTACTCAATAAAAAAACAGGCCTCATACACGATACTTCGGTGTGATCTTCTGTTTGATCAAATTATATTGTATAAAAAGGTTAAATACAAGACCTACAGTCTTTTATACACAAATAGTGGTGAGAATGGAGGGGGTAATTTAAAAGGTTACATACCCTTGGGAAAGTCTCATGGAAGCCGCCTCTTAATTAAGCTTCTACACACACAAATATGAAAAATAGAAAAGGTGAAAAGATTACGGTGCAGGGGGGCCGATCCCCAGTACCAGCGGCTCTGGAGGGTGTGCAAGTAGGCCCTGGACCGTCGTCATCAATTGACTGTAATGATGAGATGGAGGAGCATGTGGTCCACCTTTCAAATAAAGCTGCAAGTCTGAGAGTAGGTACAGAATTGGACCCCTTTAGACGATCGTTGAGGCTGGATAGATCGCCTGTTAATGTATCATCTATGAATAGACCTACATGAGCAATGTCTGTACTACAAGAACAAACAAACAATCTCAGCGAGATAGCGCAATCCTAAGCATCAAAGCGGCATATGCAGGTACTCAAACAGCTGCTAGATGCACAACAGATTAAAGTCGACTGGGTACTATGCAGAATTAGACAAAAGCCTAACCTATCACAGTGTTTAGAATATGGGCACATGGCAAGTTCGTGCAAAAACTCAGAAGATAGAAGCCAATGTTGCATCAACTGCGGAGCCTTTTTGCATGGCTTGTAAAAATAGTGGGAGAACGAACACTGAACACCAGATAGGTAGTCGAAGGTGTCCAATTTGTATAGAAGCGTGCAATAAAACCAAAAAATGAAGATTGTACTGTGAGGTTGCACTAGACCTATTAACACAGACTGTGTTCAGGTAATTGGATTTCAGACATCTCAAATTAAGTTGCAATATGGGTCTGCGCAGATTAAGTGATGCAAGATAAGCCTTTGATGGGGAAATTATGTTTCGCACGAGTGAAAATATCTGGAATTTACTTTTACAGCTGCTACGTACCACCAAGTATGGCACAAGATGGATATGAAAAAATCTTGGATGAATTGGTTACAGAAGCAATGACAATTAAGCCAAATATAATAGCGGGAGACTTCAATGCATGGGCCCTAGAATGGGGAAGCAGGAGTACGAACAAAAGAGGTGCTGCACTGCTGAAAGCTTTCCCTCTTCTCGATGTTGTACTCCATCTCTTTGTTAATTGCGTTGAGGGTGCTTCTGTTTTTCCTGAAGCCAAATTGGTTTTGGTGAAGTCCAATTGGGCTTTTAGTGACGCCTACATATAATGCGCTCCAAAACCTTGCCCATTGTGTCCAATAGACATATTGGCCTATAGGAAGAAGGCTGGTACGGTAGTTTGTTACCTTTCGGTATCAACACCAGTCTCTGCCGTTCCCAACAAGCAGGAAAAACGCCCTCTTAGACATGCGTTCAATACCCCACAGAATACGTCGGTATTCCGTTGAATAGAGTACTTTAGCACACTGTTAGGAATACCGTCCAGGCCTGGGGTTTTGTCATAAGCCGTTTTCCGGGGGGCTTCCATTAGCTCGTGTGCTGTGACCGTGATGATGGGTTCCAAATTGTAGGCGCTGTTCAAGTGACTAAGCTCGTATTGTGGAAAGAGACTTCGAACAATGTTGAGCAACATCTCGGGACACACCGGTGCTTGATCGAGATTTCCTCCCAAGCGCTTCTTAAGCAGCTTATATGCAGCTCCCATGGATTGTTTTCGAGGTCGCTCATATGCTCTTGAAGTGTACACTTTTGCTCCTCTGAATGGCTCTACGCAATTCGGATAGTTTCTCCTTATGCTCGGCCTGCAGGCGCAAAAAGTTTTCTCCGCCACTTGACCTTTGGGCTCGTGTTCGAGAGTTTAGGGATTCCCTTCTCAACTGCGCTATTTCCTCATTCCACCAGTGGGTCGATATACACTGATTGATGCTGGATTTCCTGGGCATCGACGCATCGCATGTATCAGTCATAGCTTTCATTAGATCATTATCTTGCAGCTGTGCAAATCCTTGAAAGCCAACGATACCCTCCAGCATGTAGTCCAACATAGACCTATTCAGCTGGTCTACCTTCTAACCATTTTTTTGTGCTCTTGGAATTAGCCTCCTGACTCGGCAAGGACATACCTCCATCCAGATAATCTCAATCGCATTGTGGTCGCTGAGAGTGAGGACGTCCAAGACTCTCTATTCAGAGGCAGAGGCAATAGCCCTACTTGCAAACGTGATGTCTATAAATGACTCCCCACGACTATTTTGAAAACTTGCACTGATTTCCGTGTTAAGAAGGATAACGTCCAGTCTGGCAAAGGCTTCTAGAATGGCTTGGCCCCTGGCTTTAAACTTATTGCTCACCCACTCAATCGCGCACCAATTAAAGTCCCCTGCTATGAGGGGGGCTTTTCCACGGGTATTGGCTATGAGGTCGTCCAAGAATGCGTTAAATGCTACGAGATCATCACTTGGTGGTGAGTAGCAGTTGAATATGTGAATGGCTTTTATTCTGGCATACACAAACCCTTTGTGATATGGCGCTAATCTGCTCTCCATGGGATTTAGCCGCAGGCCTAGATTGCGGCAGTACCTGTACGATCGCATACCCCAGTAAGGCTCGCACACGATTGCGATGTCGTCATCTCTCTCCCGTATAGGCTGGTGCAATATGCCCTGGGCAGCTTTGCAGTTGTTAAGGTTGATTTGTAACAACTTAACCATTATTGTTCCTTTTCCTCATCGCGCTTTTGTACATAGGGCATCGGAAGCCTTCCGTTCCATTCCATTACAGCAGGGCACACTATTGATCCCAATTTAAACGGTGAGGGTGCTTCCTTGTCACACGTTTCTTCCTATGAAATTGTTCCTGGGGTGAGTGACTGCCGTTGCGGTGAACAGCTCACCCTTCCACTTCTCCTAAAAGCCATTTCCTCGCCATCACCTTGCTTATCCATCACGAAATTCAAAACTTTTTAAATATTATAAGAAATTCAAAATTTAACGATTTTGAATTCCAATGAAAACAAAACTTTTTCCGCAACCAAGAAATACGTCAGAAAAATCACTGGCACTAGCACAAGTCACCTCCCGACCCGATTCACACAAGGTTTGCACGAATATAATTAACAAAATAAAAAAACTCGAATCAATATATTATTTCCTTTTTTTTTTCGCAGCAAAATTTGAGATTAGTACTTTCACCACTCTCACAATCGTAAAGCACTGTGTGCATATATATATGTAATTATAATTACCGTTTATTCAAACAGTGCAGTTGAGTACATAGAAAGAGTATTATCGCATCTCAGTGCAGGTACATAACAACTGATATTGAGTACAATTTCGTCAAATGAAAATGCCAAACAAACAAAAGGCAAATTTAAATACCAGTTTTTATGCGGAAAAGTATGATTCCATTAGCCGTCAACTAAAAGCGTTAAATGATTTTTTAACCTCATAAGAGATCACGAAGTTCGACGGTCGAAGTTCTTGCAGTGACGTTCGAAGTTCTTGCAGTGAGAGCGGAATTTATTGAGCACTTAATGGCTAGCTTTGAAGAAATGCGATCACACCTTGAGAAGGCTGATCCTAACCAATTTAAGACATATAATCATTTTGAATTCTCAACAATTTATTTTTCAGTTAAGGTACAGGTATTGCGTGAGTTGAAGACACTGCAAAGGCAATGTAACGACCACTCATCCACAATAAATCATTTCGCCATGGATGATACAACAATTTACTCAACTCGACAATCAAGGTTTCCGTAATTAAAACTCCCTGTTTTCAACAGCAGTCGACAATGATCTCAACATGTGTAAGCTGGAAAAAATGCAGCATCTTCGTTCTAGTCTAGCAGGCGCTGCCCTCGAGATATTTCGATCACTATAACCGAGCGATAAAAACTATGATGAGGCTTTGAGTTGCTTATTCACCGCTTTGATAATAAACTTTAACAGTTTCACGCACTCATAAAGGCGATTTTTGGACTTAGGTGTGTTGAGAAGGGCTCGGCAAGCGGTTTGAGCGAGTTGAGTGATAAGGTCAATGCACATCTTCGAGCTCTAACTGCATTGGCTACTCCTCAACAAATCCTTGATGGTCTGCTCGTCCACCAGGTTGTGCGAAAATTAGACACTTGGACGCAAGAGAAATGGGAAGAAGACCTATCATTATTAGTATTATTTGCCTCATTAGCAATTGTTCACGATTTCTAAATTTGTCCCCAATCGTATGCTGCCAAGAGGTAAAAAAAATACGTTTATGTTTCAATTGCTTACGTAAAGTCCACGTGGTGCATCGTTGTAAATCAAGTAGCTGCAGCCACTGATAAAGAAGGTATCATTCATTATTATATTTGAATACTAACGCACCTAGCATCTCATCATCCAATGCATCTCCTCCTCATCAAATAGTATCGCAATCAACACTTGCATCCTCAGCCCATTCTCAATCACCGTCTAAGGTCTCGCCTATCACTTTGGTGTGTTAGTTTCTTGCCGCTCAATTCTGGATGCAGCATCACAGCTAAATTTCATCACTTCTCTTGCTGCTCAGCTGCAACTTAGGGCTGAATCTGCACACATTACTACTACTGGAATTGGTGAATCAAATTTCGCTGTCAACAAGTGCGTTGAAATCGTTATACGAATATAATTCGCAAGATGGATGGTTGGATTACCAGCCAAGTTGTGATTTAAACACTTCAAGCTGGGATATACCACAAAATATAAGCTTGGCAGACCCACAATTTGCTTCCTCTCAACGAATAGATGTTTTAATTGGCACTGGCTTATTTTTTTACATCATGTGCGTCGGCCAAATGCGAATTGCAAATCCTCTGCCTAAATTGCAAAAGACAAGGTTGGGTTGGGTTGTTTCTGGTAGAATTTCTCACACCAACACAAATTCAACGTCTTTAACAACTATCAGCAAAACATATCTACAACAGGGAAGTGATGATTCACTTGTGAAACAGTTCTGGGAAATAGAAAATTGTCCTTCATCAAATCAATCACCGTCCTTGGACAATGACCTTTGCGAACAGCACTTTCGAGAAAATTTTACTCGCCTCGCCTCTGGTGACTACTCAGTCAAGCTGCCAACAATGGCGGATTTTAATTCATTAGGAGAGTCATATAGATGCGCATTTTAAAGGATCAAAAACGTTAAAAAAAATTGCAAAGGGATGAGCCTACAAAGAAATTATACACAGCTTTTAAGCGACAATATGAAAATTTAGGAAACATGACTCCAATATAATAATAATGCCTAATTGCCCAACATACTTTCTTCCACATCATTGCGTACGTAAACTTGATATTTAGTTGTCTTCGATAGTTCAGCAAAAACGTCTAGTGGTCCCTCTCTTGATGATTAATGACTCATTGGACCAACAATTCAGTAAAAATTATTCTACACTCTTTTCGTTTTAGAGTTTTTAAGATTGCATTATGTGGGAAGATATGCAAAATGTACCGCTGAGTGCGTGTAACGGATCCTGGGAGTTATTTGCAGTGCATCCTGTGGCGAGAGAACCCAGAGAATGAAAGGAAGGTATACAGACTGGACACTGTCACGTATGGGACAAAATCGGCTAGGTTTCTGACAAGGAGAGCTATGCAGCAGTTAGCTATTGATGAAGAAAAATCTTTCCCCCTTGGATCAGAAATTATTCGCCGAGACTTCTATGTTGATTATATGATTTCTGGTGGTGATTCGATCACCGAAGTCGTGGAGATTCGAAACCAAGTCAAGGCTCTATTACAACGTGGAAACTTTCCAATCCGTAAGTGGTGTTTAAACGAAAAGAGTGTATTAACCGGAGAAGCTGACGCAGATTGCGAGCAGCACATGAAATTTCATGATGGCACGGATATAACAAAGGCGCTTGGTTTGGCATGTTGCACGAATCTACGATCCCCTTGGGTTAATTTCACAAGTCGTCACTAAATTTAAAATATTCCTACAGATTCTATGGAGAGAAAAACTACTCTGGTATGAGAGCCTATCACAGTCATTACTTGGTGCGTGGTCAAAGCTAATTTATCAAATGAATGCCGTGACTAGTCTAAAATTTCCACGCCTCGAGCCTCATATGAAATACACTCCTTTTTGACGCAAGTCTGGAAGCGTATGGCTCATGCGTATATGTTCGAGCCGAGTAAAATGGAACCTTCACTTCCCATCTGCTTTGTGGCAAATCTAGAGTTGCCCCATTAAAATCATTGACGGAGCCTAAGTTGGAGTTGTCTACAGCCTTGCTCTTAGCCCAACCGATTTCATCTAGAATTACACATATTAAATTCAAACGTCAGTTTTATTGCTAGTCGGACTCGACGATAGTGTTATCCTGGCTACGTGAAGTACCTTCCAAATTAAACGTTTTTGTTTCGAACAGATTCACACAGATTCAATCACTTACTGTTAGTATGAGTTGGAACCATGTACCTTATCTGACGTTTGAGGGGCTTCAAATTCTTTTTTGTAGTATTTCCGCTATCTTAAATTCACGACCGCTTTGCTTCATTTTAGAAAGTCTTGATGGAGGTCCACTGACTAGCATAGCGGAACCTGACATCTCTCACATCAACTTCAGCCATTTCGACCGCTGGCAACGCATTTGCCATATGCGACAAACGTTGGGGAAAAAGTGGAGCACTGCTTATCTGAGTCTTCTGCAACAAAGAGGCAAGTGGCATCATAATGTTCCAGCCGGGAAATATTGTGCTCATAAAAAGCGAAAATTATTCCCCTCTAAAATCGCCACTAGGTCGCGCCGAAGATATCAACTGTGACAACGATGGTATCGCAAGAGTCGTTATAATATATTAAATACTTCTGCCCTTATAGTTAACCAATGCTTTTGTACAACAACAACTTACATTGTTTCATTATCTCAGATTTTAACTCCGTTATTATTTGCTGTTGTAAAAATTAATCTCTAGCATGTTAACTAACGTATTAAAACTTTTGATTTTATTCTGCTTTGTGATTTTGGATTGCGCTTGTGAAATAAATTAAACATTTTGTGAATTATTGAACATAAAGAAATCATTGCGGTTTTCATTTCAATTCTTTTTTATTTCTTTTCAATATGAGAAATAGGTTTTGTAAAACAACAAAACCTCATAATAATATCTTTGTTTCTAATCATATTAACAGCAATCTCAATAACTTTATTTGCTGTAAAAACATATTTGATGCATAATAAAGTAATAAAGAACTAGAAACAACGTTATCTTAGACTATAGCGAAGATGAATTACTCTTCTCGGGATTTGTATGGGAGGTATCCCCCATAGTGGTCCGATTCGGCTAATTCCGACAAATGTCCTGTGTGTTTCTTGGAAACTGATAGCGTCTAAGTTTCAGTTCGCAGCTCAAAAACACAAAAAGTTTTTGTAATAAAAACATGAGTTTTAATGTGTGTGTTTGTATGGACCCTAGTAGGACTATACAAACGGCTGGTTTCGACCAATGTACTACGACTGCCGTGGAACCTGATAGTACCAAATTTCAGTTCGATAAGACAAAAATCAAAAAAGTTTTTCTAATAAGAATATGAATTCAAATGCGAGGTTTGTATGGGAGGTACCTCTCGAGTGGTCCGATTCGGGTGGTTTCGACAAATGTTCTGCGCCAGTCTTGGAAACTAATAGTGGCAAAGCCTCAGTTTGATAAGAGAAAAAACAAAAAAGGTTTTCCTAATAAGAACAAATGGGTGGTTTGTATGGGAGGTACCTCCTTAGTGGTCCGATTCAGGTGGTTCCGTTTTGCCATGCTGACATGCATTCAGTAGCTTTAATTTTATAACATCGGGAGATTCACCTTTTAAATTTTGTTGTAATTTGGTCATAGTATAGCCAATTCCACTGGATTAGCTTTTGTAGAATAAACAACAAGAAAATATACAATTCCACATAATTTCCACATAGTAAATTCAAATTTTCCCATATCAAGTAATGGAATATTAGGTATGGGTTTTATAAAAAAAATTTAACTGACAATTAGATTTCAAATCAACTTAAGATTGGTCTACAATTCGACCAAACAATTTAGATTTTCTGATAATCATTCCTATAATTCACACAATTGACAATAACACAACACTATTGCCATCACGTTCTGAAGTCATCAGACAGATTAAATTCAATACTCCATGTCAAGTGATAGAAAACGAAGTTTTCAATGGAAGTTCAATTTCAAAAGGCAAAAACATATTTGTCCGAATACTTAACGTAACAAATTCAAATAAAATAATTGATTTAAATTCGAACGTCTTAATGATTATCACACTATAAATGAAACAGATAGAGCTAGAGATGAAGAAATTTTATCAAAATTCAGAAAAATTTTCCGACACGATTTAAGGATATATTGACAGACTTATGCGCAAAGTACAGACATATTTGGACTAGAATCCGAGCCAATAATTTCTATAAACAAAAATTAAGACTGAAAGATGATGAACCAGGATTTCACCAAATAGAATTTGAAGAAAATTCAAGACTAAATTAATGTTGTGTAGCTCATGCGTGAGTGAACAAAAAAGAGTTGTTCACTAACCTGAGCAAGTGAACATATTCGTTACTTACTGTTCTTTTTTATTCAAGTGTTCTATTTTGCCCACTTGTTCTCCTTTACACAATGTATGTCGAATAGTAGTTAAATTTCCAACGGTTTTTTACTTTTTACTTCAAAAATCACTCAACGCGTTTATACAATAGAAGTTTATTTAAGTATAATTATAAAATGTCGCTTATTAGGAAATACACCGAAATTTGGTCGCATTTCACTGATATAGGGAGCCAGTAAGCAAAATGCAAATATTGCAATAATATTTTAAGCTGTAAGTCGCAAAGCAACCTGAGCCGGCACCTAAAAAATAAACACCCATCAGCTTTGGAGCCCGTTGTTAGAAGCGAGGATGTTGTTGACAATATTCAAGTTGGGCAGCAAAAAATAACATCATTTGTATATAAGCCAATCACAGCAAGTAAAAGCCAGAAAGTTGATCGACAACTGGTACGAATGATTGCCAAAGGTCACCATGCGTTGAGGTTGGTGGAAGAGCCGGACTTCCAAAAGTTTGTTGAAGATGTCTCGATTACGCCTGGTTATAAGTTACAAACCAGAAAAACCTTAACCAACGTATTGTTACTAAAAATACGGGATGAGCAATTGGGCAACTTAAAAGAAAAGTTGAGTGCTGCGACTGCTGTTTATTTAACAACAGACGGTTGGGCCTCTATGACCAATGAGAGTTACCTGGCTGTAACTGCTCATTTCACAGAAAAAGGAATCAACTGAGCTGACCTCTTACATGCTTGCTTTTGAGGAGTTTGATGAGAAGCATACAGCCGCAAAAAATTGTTGCTAATTGGGACATTGAGAACAAAGTCACGGCAATAGTGTCAGATAATGCCAACAACATTGTTGCTGCTATTAAGATGGCAACTGGCATCACATCCCTTGCTTTGCTCATACGCTCAACATAATTGTCCAAAAGGCATTGGCAAAAATCGACAGTGTGCGAACTAAAGCCAAAGCAATTGTTGAATTTTTCAATCGCAGTACAAGAGGTCTCAAAATGCTGAAGGACGCGCAGGTAACGCAAAATGTGCCACAATATGGAATTTGACGCACAAAATGTTTCAACGGCTTGCGTTATTAAAAGAAGCGGTTATGGCAGGCGTATCGATTCTGCGGCCGGATTTGGTTTTATCTACGCCAGAATGGGACCTAATTGAAGGCGCGTTGCCAATATTGCAGCCTTTTTTGCAAATTACCAGAGAAAAACGTTACTTTATCCAAAGTAATCGCCTTGGTAGGCATTTTGCAAAAAAGAATGGCAAACATGGGCTCCAGTTTGAATGAGTCCTTAAATGCAGTTGTCGATGTTATCGTCTCGGAGATGGACATTCGTTTTAGGAATATGAAAAAAAACGTTTTGTTTGCAAAGTGCACAATCTTAGACCCACGATTTAAAGGTCGTGTGTTCAAATCCGAGGACTCATTTAAGAGATCAGCAGCCAAAATAAAAAAAAAAAAATTTCTATACGGCCAGCCATCGTTTTGTCTGAAACTACGAAGACTGAGTCTTTTTGTCTATCTGCAGTATCCAATGATGAACATGACATTTGGAACGACTTTGACACTGCAGCCAATAGGGAAATGGATAAATACCTGTCAGAGGAATACATAATCCGGAAAGATGATCCGTTGATATGGTGGGAGCAACGCAAAATACAATATCCACACTTATATATATATATATGTATGATAAAACGCCTTTGTGTAGTCGCCACATCGGTGCCATGCGAGCGCATATTTTCAAGTGCAGGAAACTATACGCAAAAGGCGAACACTATTTCAGGGTCAGTGTAAAAGGAAACGAAACTTTCTTTTTTATCAAAGAATTCCTAATGAAGGAGGGAATAAAAATTAATTTTATTATTTTATGTTTTTTAGTATGTAGTTAAACTGGATTTTTAGTACTGTGATTTATATTTTTAAAGTTAATACATAAATGTAAGTTAGGTTAATTTGTTAAAGTTCTCTTATCGAACTATATATAATAAAAAAAAAAATTTTGTGTTATCAATTTGAACATATGTATGTGTTGTTGTCATGAGCTAGTGCAATTCATGAGTGAGAAAGTGAGCAACTGAGCAATGTGAGCGAGTTGACTCACTTCAAAAAAAAAAGAACGTGTTCTCCAAAGTGAGCAATACTTATCCAACACTAGTTCTAATCTTTCTAATATATAAAAATGAATGTCGAAACCTCATCTATATAATTAAACGGCAAAAATTGAATTTGTTAATCCTTTCCTGCTTAAACCTCTAAATCGATTGTGACAAAAAATATAACAATTGAAAGGTATTCTTCGCAAGATGTGAACAATCTCAATCTTATCAAAATTGGTTAAGTTGCTTAGGTAACAAAAGGTGTTAACGATAGCCTCTTTCCAGCAACACACAGCCGTTCATGTTGTGAATGCAATAGAATGGGAGAATAGAGAGGTTTGTGTGCGATTGTGTAAAGCCATGTTATTGTTGTGCTATTTTCGTTGACATATAAGTTAAACTTTTCCTTTTTATAGTTATTAAAAAAAAAAGACCGAGAAGCTTTTTAATATGTCAAGCTTTATTGCAGATTTGTTTTACACTGTTTATTTATTGGTAGTATAAGCTGTGGCTGAATTTGGAAGCGATTACCTATTCCATTGGAAAGGCAACAATAATCAGTGTGCATCAGCGTCTGTTTCTGACAACAACACTGTTTTTTGCCTCTTCGAATTTGAATTTGTTTTTTGCCTTCCAGATTTGTGTTAAATAAACAGCATTTGCGGGAAGTTTTAATTTTCTTTTTTAATGGGAAGAAAAGTGCAGTTGAAGCCCATCGAATGCTTGAGGAAGTTTATGGTGAATCTGCTCCGACCGATAAGTCATTCAGAGAGTGGTTTCCACGATTCAAAAGTGGTGATTTTAGTGTCGAAGACAAAGAGCGTCCTGGCCAACCCAAAAAGTTTGAAGATGAGGCATTGTATGCTTTACTGGATCAAGATCCGTGCCAAACGCACACTGAACTCGCAGAATAGTTGGGAGTGACTCAGCAAGCAATTTCCGTTCGGTTCCATCATCGTCTACATCGACGCCAAAGCAAAACATCCACGGTTCAAAGATCATGCTCTGCATATGGTGGGACCAGACGGGTGTGGTATATTTTGAACTACTAAAACCAAACGATACCATTAATGCGGAACGTTATCGTCTACAACTAATGCGTTTGAGCCATGCATTGCGTGAAAAACAGCCAGAATCGACCGAAAGGCATGACAAGGTGATTTTGCAAAATGACAACGCTCGGCCCCACGTAGCTGTAAAGGTCAAAAATTACCTGGAAACGCTGAAATGGGAGGTCTTACCCCACCCGCCGTATTCTCCAGATCATGCTTCTTCCAACTGCTCGCTTTTTCGACAGTTGCAAAACGATTTGGGGGGTCTTTTGAAGAATCGAAAAATGGCTCAATGATCGGATCGAGGCCAGAGAGGACTCATTTTTTAGAGATGATATTCGAAAATTACCAGAGAGATGGGAAAAAGTATTCGTTTCCGGCGGACAATACTTGTAATGATGTATATTTTCCTTTTTTTTTTTTCAATAAAAAAAACACTTTTTTGAACACAAAAAAAGGGACCGAATTAATTTGTACTCCCAATAATTAAATCATGTATCATCAGCTGTAGTGAAAAAATTTGTATATAAACAAAAGCACACATAAAATTAAAAATTAAAATTATAAGAGGTAAACTTAATAGGTCGACGTTATGTAATTAGCTTTAGAGAGCAAGACGATTGGGAACTTTGAATCAATAAAAGAATGCTGTTTTTGGAAAATCTGAATTATGGAAAACGTAAATCAGGCTATTCAGTATAAGATTTTATAAGATTCTTAGCTTCAAATTTAATTTTGAGCAAACATATTTTGCAGATAGTTTTACGATAGATTAAATAACGTGGATATTCAAAATAAGATGTGATCAAATTAAATGCCAACTTTTTTGGAAATCATATAGGTACAGGGAGACGCAAGGCATGCCGGCGTCAGCAAGAAGCTGCGTTTTCTGTTTAGCGAAGTTTAGTTGACACGTACAACTCAGCGACATAAGTTCAAATAATACATCATACAATACAAAAATTTGTTAAGTTAAGTACTACTACTACTTAGCCAGGTTTTTTTGAATTATGATCATACTTGTTTCCAGATTTCCACTTTCGTTTTATCGATTAAGTTTAAAGTTCAGTTGTTCTAAGTTACAAATTGTTTGTGACATAAGCAAATTGTATGCATGACCTGTTTTTCCACTTCCGTTTATCATAGATGTTGAAAGAATATGTTAGAAATTGTTTGAACGCTACAATGCAACATGTATGATCGTTTACTTTTGTTATTTCTTTATTTCCTTTTGTTACCCTTATGAATGAATTATATTTTTAGTCGCTAATAAACTATCCTCGCAACAATAGGAATATTTAAATTAAATTACTGTTGACAGCAATTTGTTAAAAGTTAAACAGTTTATTTTATTCCCTTTTTTGTAAGTACTTAATTTAACATACATATGTATATTGTATAAAAAAAGCTATTCACTGCGTGAAGAGTGTGAAGCGCTGCATAGTGCTTGTTTCGCCCAATGCTTTAAGTTCTATAATGCATATCGCTGCTGCTACTACTGCTGTTGCTGCTTTTATTGATGTCCTCTCTCACTCATATTATTTATTTCATTGATAACTTACTTTTACTTTTGATTATTGAATTGAACAAAAAATTAGAGGCCTTTTTCGCTTTAATTATTTTTTTTTTGTTTCTTTTTTTTTTTTTGATTTTGTTGTACGATGAATTTACAAAAATCAGATCTTT
Source organism: Amiota minor (assembly GCA_037043295.1). Classification (NCBI taxonomy): domain Eukaryota; kingdom Metazoa; phylum Arthropoda; class Insecta; order Diptera; family Drosophilidae; genus Amiota; species Amiota minor. The sequence continues at coordinate 13,600 of JBAMAW010001800.1, forward strand.
TAGGTTCACTTTGTTTTGTTGTTGTTATTGTTAAAATTACAATAATATATATTAATATGATGAAGATAATGATGTTGAAGATAACTAAGTTTATATATTTATTATTATTTTTATGAATATATTTGTTTTTTTTTTGTAGAGAGTTCGATATATTTGCATTTATTATTTTGCTTATTTATTTAAATGTATTTAGTTGTAAGAGTTGTTTGTTTGTTTTTTAAATTTTAATTGTTTTTATTATTTATATTTTAATATATTAAATTGTGTAATTAGTATTTTTTAAATTTTTGTAAATTGTTGAAAAATGCCGACAATGAAATTGATAACGTTGAACATTTATTTGATTCTTTGAGGAGTCTCTGGAAAGTTTTTTCTTTTGTTTAGCTTATTTTATTTTTAAGCGGCTTTAGTGGGTTAGGAAGTAGTTTTTGTTTTATTCTTATTTTTAGTGAATTATTTTCTTTTTTATATATTTATAAATAGTTTATTGATGCAATTTATAGTTTGCATATATAGAATTTCTTATATTTTTGTTTCTTTGTATTTTTATATAGAATTTATGAATGCCGCCACCATCAAACAATTAATCGATTGATTGATTGATCAACAAAAGGAGTTTTATTTGCTTTTATTTTCACTTCACAGGTGTTCTTTTGTTTAAATTTCAGTCAGATAATTTTATGAGGAGCCAAAATGCTCAATTGATTTAAGTTATTTTTTAATTTTATATAAGTTTTTCTTTTTTCCATTTCACTTTACCGTTGGAGGATCTTCTGATCTCCTTTTACAATCGTTTTTAGTTCTTTTCCTTATCTTCTAAAGAAGATAAGGCCGTTGACTGTGCCAGTTATAAGTTTGTTAAATAAGTTACAATGTTCTTGCCGTAACTAGTGATCTTTATTGAACATCGGTCTTAAGACTAACTTATGCTAAAATTCTTCTTATGCTTCATACCCTATGATTCGATAAAGATAACAGTTTCTTATTCATTTTAATAACTGATCTCTGATTTCTATTTTGTGGCTTTTATTTAACCTTCATTACTGATAATGGATTTGGAAGTAGGAATAGCTGTTTGTATTTACTTTACCAACAGGGTCGGATTGAGGGTAGATACATAACTCACGCGAGAGTCACTGACGATCGTTAGGGTGAGTTAGTCGCTCACGTTCGTTGTTTGAGTGAGGTCGTGGTCGCTCATAGTTCGCTCATATTAATAAAATAAGTTATGTTAATAAAGAGAAACTACACAAATGTAAAAAGAAACTGTATAAATATATTCAACTTACAACATAAGTATACAACAGCATATACATACTACTAGCATTAAAGTGAATTGAACTAATAAAAGTAAAATGAAATCTTACATTACCTCTAAGGTAAGTTTTTCTTCATTGCCTTTAGTAAGCTCTGCCAGCCTTAATGCTGTTAAGAATCTTTGTAAGTGTAATTTTTTTCCGTCAAATTCAGGAACTGTTGCTGATACCTGTTTGACGTATTCACGGTCCAATTTTATTTGTTCGGTCATATTGTTAGATTCAATATTTTTTCCTATTTTTGGGTTAGTTCTCACTTTACTCTCTGAGGTTTCTTGTTCAGATTCGCTATCTGAATTATCAGGTATTTTTTGTTATTTTTATCATATCATAACCCTTTGTGTCTATAGCCGTATTATGGCAATCTGACAATTTTTATATCGATATAATACCTATTTGCAACGTTGAGAAGTTTATTTCTAATTTCAAAGAAAAACCGTTCTGCTGCAACTTTATGTGCTGCTTTAGCCTTTCGTAATTTAAGTTTACTATAATCCTTATTTTTTCTCCTCTTTCTAATAATATTTTTAAATCGTTATCAAGTGTCTCTTTAGATATTGGTCTATTTTGAGACACGCATTTGTAGGATCGATTAAAAATCTCTATATGTAATCTTAATTTGTTAAGGATGTCTACCCATTCCATTTGGAAGTTTTACATACATATTTACTTTTTTAAAACAATGAAATATAATGACAAAGGGAAAGATTATATTTTTTTATATAATTTTATTATGCATATAATTTTAAAAATTAGTTTGATGCTCAATATGATCAACACGAGCAAAAAAATCCAAATATCTTTTAAATCCTCTTTGTGATCTATAACCTCATACTTATTTATTACATTTGCAGTTGGGTTTTGTATTGCACCCATTATTAAAAATTTTTGGAATATTTAAATTGAAAATTAAATGTTTTTATTTTAACCAGAATTACAAAATCAAAATTCAAATGTTTGTATTTTCTTCATGAAAGTGAATAGTATTATACATTATATTATATCTAAACGTATTTTATTATGGCAGTTTATTTATCAAGACAATTAAAATGTCTGCGTGGTGTGGTGGGTAGAGAGTAGGACTGGCACACCGAGGGCATGGGGAATTTGTATTTTTACTTAATTCTGTCTTAATAGAACTCTCATTCTCTCATTAGTGCAGTCATGAACAAAAACTCAATGAGACGTGGATGAGGTAACGAACAAGAGTTTCATATTCCGAATTTCGATTGCATTGTAAAATAGAAGAGACCAGATGTTTGTGCTGGAGGAGTAGCAATTTATAAAAATCACAGTGATACAATCAGCATTGTTACAACAAGTATGCATATAATTATGGAATCAATGATACGAAGGTCAAGTATTGGCGACATTTGTTGCGCAACATGCAGGATGGAGAACGGTATTCAAATAATAATGGCAGTTATTTACATATCGCCGGCTAGTTCCGTTCAAGACATAACGTTGTTCATCCATACATCACCTTTGGAGTTTAGTGAGGGGGTTCTGCTCTACTCGGACAAAATAACCACAAACTTCCACTTATTTTGACTGGTGATTTCAATATAAATTCTGCTGTAGAAAAATCAAAACCACTAAAAACTTTTTTTTTCGAAAAGTTTAATCTTACAATGAGCAATAGTCCTTCACAATCCACAACAAGATATCACACGACAATTCATGCAGTTTTTTCCGATTTTCGTGTCTATGATACAATACGGTACATAAAATTAAAAATTAGACATATTTGTTTTTGTTACATTACATTTTATATTTGTTATTTTAATAAATTATAAACGTAAGATTGGAATAAATAATAAATAAAATAATAATAAAAGTGAATATTATAATT
>JBAMAW010001806.1:0-10744 GCA_037043295.1 Amiota minor
GTACCACTGGCCATGAATCCAGCCGACATTTTGTCAAGAGGATGTAATACAAAGGAATTGTGTCAGAACATGTGGTGCACCTGACCAAATGTTTTACAGGAGCCATTTGAAACTTTCCCAACAACGCGAGAATAAGATTAATTACCAATCGAAATACGTGCAAGTGCCATGGTGGTCAGCAGTAATGAGAATCACGGAATGTCGGTCATTGATAACATTATATACAGTAGCTCGTCACACATGCGGGTTTTAAAAAGTATATTATATGTTTATCGATATTTTAATTGCATTCAAGCAAATTTTAATCTTACGGTGATCAATATTTTCCAGTAAGCGAATTGGAGCAGACACTATGGACGATAATTGAGCACATACAGCAAAAAGAATTTATGCCTTACTAAAAGATGGAATCCTTAACACCAGTACGTTTGACAAAATTTATGCAAGAATTGAAACAAAATAACAAAGTAGTGTGTATATTGAGAGTGGGTGGCAGGTTAACAAATACAGACGCAATACTATGCCAAATTTCCAGCGCTGTTGCCCTGTGATCATCGATTCACTGCGTGAAAGGTTTTGGATCGTCAACACTCGTAATACAGTGAGAAAAGTCATACGCAACTATGTGCATTGTTTTCGGTATAAACCACGATTAGAAAGGCAAATAATAGAACAACTGCCAGCAGACCGGTTCTTAAAACAGGCGTTGATTTCTGCGGCGCATTTTTGACATCACACAAGATACGAGGGAAAGGACCATACAAAATTTATGCTTCAGTTTCGTATGCTTTTCATCGAAGGTGGTTCATATAGAGTTAGTTTCCCAATTATCCACTAATGCGTTCCTTTTATGTCTTCGCAGATTTGTGTCACGGCACGGTTTGCCACAAACCACATACTGTGACAATGCCACAAACTTTGTCCGAACGGCATCTAAGTTAGCTGACTGGAAGAAGTGTATCTTGCACCCAAATGCACTTGATTTTGTTAACGCATACAGTACATGCAAAGGCTTCGAATTTATGTTTATTCCCCCGAGATCATCATATTTTGGAGGGCTGTGGGATGCAGCCCTAAACCGGGAGAATAAACATGTACTGTATGCGTTAACCAAATCGAGTCTGCGAAGAATTTGTTAATAAAAAACATTGCAGAAGCATGTCTCACATACGAAGAGCTGTCACCGGTACTTGTTGAAGTTGAAGCGATACTCAATGCGAGGCCGATCCACCACAATCTGATGATCCAAACGATGGGGAAGCTTTAACTCCAGCACACTGATTATAGGTGCAACCCTGGTGGAGGCTCCGGAGGCAAAGCTAGTCATCGACGACGAAATCAAAGCAATGTGATATGGCAACGCGTCAGTTTTTTAAAACAGCATTTCTGGCGTGAGTGGCAGTGGGATTGTATTCATCATTTAGAACAGCGCACCAAGTGGTTGAACGAGCAATCAAACGTGAAGGCAGGTCAACTAGTCATTGTGCACCAAGACAACACGCCGCCCCAAACATGAATATTAGCACGGGTTACATCACCTATACCTGGTGGAGATGGCAAGGTTTGCGTCGTGGGCCTGTGTACGAAGAACGGTAGCATGCGACGGGCAGTGCACAAGACCGCGTTCCTTCCAAACACATAAATATGTATCGATAAGTATTTAAGTAGACCAATTAATAAATAAGTGTTGGGGGAGAGCAATAGAACGCATAAAAGATCAGATGATCGTTGCTGACTGCTGCGAAAAATAGGAAGAGGAAAATTAAAAACTATGTGACGACATGGTTAATAAGGAAGAAGAAGTTTGGTGTAGAAAAAAGAGTGAGCTTCTTATGATCCTAAGAAACAGATAGAAAAAGAAGTAGAAAGAAAAGATAGTGTCGTGTTAGCCGACGTGCTGAAGGAAGTCAGCTAGCAATAAGCATGAGACACACCTCCAACGTCAATAGTCTGAGGCACAACAGCAGCAGTTGCAGCTTAATCTGCAACTCTTGCAGTTACAATTGCAACAGCAACAACTGCAACCATAGCAGCAGCAGCACTACCAAGAACGACAACAGGCACAGGCTTACGAAAAAGGGCATCATTCAGCAGTTTAGACAGATTCGGCCATTGCACTATCAACATGACGTCCTGGCATTCATAAATTCTGTCGAAGCGGTAATGGCACTTTGCAGCCAGGATGAGCAACTATTATAATTTGGCTTTAACATTTATTGATTTAATTAAAAAAAAAAAAAACTAACAATAAAATAATAATAATATGTATAACTAAAAAGAGAACAAAAAAAAGCTTAAAAACTAAATTATGTAATTAACAAAGAGAAGAAAAAAAACTTAATAAAGGACAAGTTAAATAAAAATTGAAAATAATCCAAAGGCTATACATAATTGAAACAAAACATCTCTGACCCGCTGAGGAAATTTTTTTAAAGCTATGCCTCTACTCACAGCTAACTGTGATCAGAGACATTAATCGAACCGGTGAAGAAATAGTCAGGATAGGTGAGGCAATATGTGACGTCCAGATCATCTAGTCTGTAGAGTGTTGCGAATCCCGAAGGCAACGAAGGATGATGCAGTTAAGAGCTGTGGTTGAAATCTCAGGCGAGAGGACGTGATAGAATTTTTTATTACATAAGCTACATAAAAGTTGGAAAGGATCATATAGGGCATAATTGATTGTGCATCTATTCAGGGCTAAAGGAACAAAGTATCTAGTAGAACGACTGGGTACGCAAAAATTAAGCGGATTTAAGTGAACGGGAGAATTAAAGGTCCCAACTATACGTTTATGAAAAAATCTAATCCCTAGAGCTATCCTACGATGCTCAAATATGAAAGACTGATGAGCATATCAGAATAAGGTGGCAAGCAACAATTTGGATTCCAGTTTTCACCATGAAAAGCAAACAAAAGGAATTTGCTTTGAACAGACTCAATTCTATCTTGGAGCTTTTTATATTGCGGTGACCAAATGCAAGAGCAATACTCAAGGAGTGGATGCACGAGCGACATATTAAGAATCTTTGTGGTAAAGGGGTCATTGAATTCTTTAGACCAATGTTTGATGAAACCAAAAACACACTTCGCTTTATTAACGACGATGGGGATGTGTTGGTTAAAACTAAGCTTGGAATCAAAAAGAACACGAAAGTCATTAAGAGAAGAGACATGTTCAAGTTGGAAGTTATCAATTGTATAAGTAAACAAATTGGTTTACTTCGATGATAAGTCATAAACTTACATTTCGAGCTATTAAAAATTAAATAATTAGTTAAGCACCAAGAATACAATGAGTTAAGATCTTCTTGCAATCTAAGAGGAGAGGCAGCATCATTAAAGTAAAGGAAAAGATTTACGTCATCAGCGTACATGACCACACGAGAATATGAAATAGAGATAGGAAGATCATTGATAAATAAGTTAAAAAGAAGTGGACCTAGATGACTACCTTGAGGAACTCTGAAAGTAACAGGGACAGGTTCCGATAAAGAAAACCTAAACATTACTTTTTTGGAGCGATTATTTAAGTAGGATTTGATCCAACGAAGAAAATGTAGTGGAAAGACCCTAATATTCAGCTTATATAAAAATACGTCATGGTTTACTGAGTCAAAGGCTTTAGAAAAATCAGTATAAATAACATCAGCCTAAACCTATTAATGAAACCACGATTAACTACTGAAGTAAACTCAAAGAAATTAGTGGCTTCGGAACTACTTTTTACAAACCCATGCTGCGTTGGAGAAATAAGAGCCTTACAGAAATATTGTATACTCGACATAAGGACTTGTTCAAACAACTTGGGAATAGCTGACAATTTAGATATGCCCCTGTAGTTTGAGATATCCGATTTATTACCTTTTTTGTATAGAGGAATAATGAAAGATTGCTTCCAAATAGGTGGAAATGACATTACTTGGAGCGATAAATTGAAAAGCCTAAATAACGGTTTACACAGGGAACCTGTACACCGTATTATGATACAGCTAGGAACGTTATCTGGATCAGGAGAATAAGAAAACTTCAGTTATCTAAGATGAGATGTAGAAGGTTCACGTCATCTATTACAGGCATTCTAAAATTATGAATTGGATGAACCTGATACGGGTGCGAAGTACCCGAAAATCTCGATGAAGAAATGGTCCATTGGAAAAACTTTGCAAATAAGTCAGATATTAATCGTTTATCACTAACAAGGTTGTAAAATTGTCTAGGACTACTTGAAAAGTGGAACCTACTGCGAGTAAGATAATAATGTTATAGCAAATGAGAAGATTTCTGGAGAAGCAGCGAATTGTGTTAGGCAGCTGCGTATAAACTCGGGCTGAACTCGTACTTTTTAAATACACACAACTTAAGGGCCTCGATGACTCTAGAGCAATTATTAAGTAGTAGTTCCAGAATCATGTTATCACATAACACTAACAACAACAGAAATAGGAGCAACAGCCAGGGTAACAATAAGCAGCAAAAAAAAAAAATTGCTCTAACCAACTGCGAGCAAACAATAGTCAGATTGTATATTATAGTTAGGACGGTAAAGGTCAGAATGATACCAACAATAACGCCAGTACAGTACAAATAACAATAATCATTCAAGGCAAACAGGAGAGCAACTGGAAGACATTGTTGATGAAGAGGTACATTTTTTTAGTGTTGCCTCAAGATTGGCACTTCCCATATTGACCATAGGGAAAAAAAGAATTAGATGTCTGATCGATACGGTATTATTAAACCGGGAGGAGGAAAATTGTCACTACATTGTTGAAGCCGTGTTTTTACAAAACATTGCATGGGGCGAATAAGGTAAAACAAGCAGTGTTAACCTAATTTCCAAGAGAATTTGATTGTAAAGGTACCATCCAATCAACTTTTCTAATAAAAACTTCTCAGCCATAATTGGCGAAGATCTTCTGACGGCACTAAAAGTTTAAATAAATTTTGGGCATAAGTATATTAACGTATTGGATAAAATATTGTAATTTAAGTATGAATATCTAGAGTCAATGCACAGCATCTGTGTATTACACCCCATGAAAGGGGAGAGTCAGGAAATGCTTTACTCTTGACCGCATGATCGAAGAAGAAAGACGGGTAATCTTGACACTACTTACTGGCTTTGCAGAATTGTTCTATAAGGAAAGTGATGCATTGTTAGCAGCAAAGGATGTACAACATCGAACGATCACAAACACTGACAAACCAATATATTCTAAGGTGTATAGGTTCACAGGTTCACGAACGGGAAATACAAAATCAAATAATAAATAACAAATTTCCAATCCCGAACACAACAACAGAGTTTCATCAAATACGAGTATGGCGATATGGCCATTATGAATTCATTCGAATGCCATTTGTGCTTAAAAATGCCCCGTCCACATTTCTTAGGGAATATAATATTCGGCACCTCATTAATCGAACATTAAAACAGTCTTAGAATTATACTTGGGGACTTATAAAGAGCCAAGCTTAATATACAAATTGACAAATGCGATTTCTTAAAAAAGGAAATACAATTCTTGGGCCATATTCTCATAACTCAAGAGTCTAACTTAATCTTACTACATCCAAAACTTGAAACTACTGACCATAACAAAGCAGATAAAATCATTTTTGGGAATGTCGGGTTTCTATAGGACGTTCATTCAGGATTACGAATGCATACCCAATGACAGTATTTTTAAAGAAGGACGAACGAATTAATGTAAACAACAATGAAAAACTCAGTCGCCAATTCACCAATACCCAAATTTTGAGAAAAAGTTCACGGTTACAACTGCTGTAAAATATATCCGAGAGTACATATATGGAAGGGAATTCTACTTAGAAAGTGATCATCAACCACTAAACTGGCTCATTACAAAATATGCAGGTCAAGATATAAACCTTAGGTTACTTAGATGGCTTATCAGCTTGGATGAAGGGGAAGAATAACAATGTAACCGACTTTTTAAGTAGGATTAAGAATGACAAAATAAATACAATTGACAAAACAGGGGAGTATGGAAATGATGGTACAAACCGTGCACTATCAAGAAGAAGATTTACACGATCAATCCAACACACTGTAGAAAACCGGTTTCCTCTTCAAATTATCATATCCGAAGCAAAACAAGCAAATAAAATGAGTGAATTCCTAAAAAAAAAAAATATATACATATATATATATATATAGAAATGACATCAATAAAGATAACGTGTTAAATATAGTACGGAGGGAAATAGTAAAAGGCAAGGTAGAAGAGTACAACAAATTTCAGTTAGGGAATATGGCACCGATCACCAAATACAAATGATTAAGTTTACAAAGCACGCAAAATGGAAAAAAAAAAGATGATCTCGAAAATTTAAACAGGCAAATAGCGCTTTACCTGAAAATGAAAGTAGCCATTGTGGCATAGTCGCTACATTCGAATAACTAAAATCAAAAATTTACAATCCAAAAATTAGGAAACACATACATAAAATTATTAATACCTATCTGTCTATCTATTTATGTATCTAACAGAAACACCAAAAACACTGAACGAAATCGTCCACGTTGAAATATTTTCAAACAACCATTCATAATATTTGTAGATATATTTTCAAAAATGCCAACATGTTTCCAATTAACGCAGTAACATTTGTTTAACGTGCTCGCCTGTCTAGGAAGACTTAAGAACACGGTGCCAAGCACATGGATAGATAAAAGTCAATCAACGTCCCCTTGGATATATATACGTAGGTACCAAATTCGAGACATATTCATTTTGGTAAATATGACTCCCTCATTGGTGGGGAGCGAGGCCCATCTTAAACCTCTGCTGCTTTCTGTGTCACAGCACACGGTTGTATAACGCAACTCCACGTCGACTATTACTCTACCCGCACTTGGGTATTAAACCACAGCCAGTACGATACTCCCACAAGGGATCAGGACGGAAAGAAGTTCCTGACCACCCGTGATACCAGAAAAAAGCCTCTGGTCAGACTTCGCAACCGAGGTACTAGCAATTCGAACTCCAAAAAGTTCATGGGTTGGTGGCCCATTTTGTCTTCACTCATGTAATAGCCAAGAAATCCAATTTATAGAGTATAACCTAGATCACAAACTATAAGTGAATAACAATATTCCCTCCAGGAATATGAGTTCTACGTCATTAAGACTTATAGAACTTCAAAAATTTCCCAAACGGTGATCTAAAACAAATAAGCATCTTGTTGAGAGTATGCCCAAGCGTATTAAAATTATAATTTAAAATAAAGGACTGTGAACTAAATACTAAATCGGCGCTTTAAGCTTCCTAAGTGCGAAACGTGCAGAACTGAGCACATAGCAGTTCTATTCAGTTTTTAAATTTTTCTCTTTGTTAAATTAATCTTTTAAGTTATTTTCTAAGCTATTTCGTTTAAAAATTAAACAAAGAATAAAATAAAATTACTTTTGTACAATTTGATTGGGTATTAATATTTTTACAGCGCCTTAAAGTGAAATTTGTAAACATTTGCTCAGTTTTGCACGTTACTGTATCTCCCATCATTGAAAAATCGCCGAATAACTAATCTCAAGCGAGTCAGACGTGTTTTGCGTTGCTGTGTTTTTATTAATTTTTTGATATTTCAAGTTTTTGTTTATTTATTTTACTAAATAAAGCATTTGATTGTTTGACGGATCATAAGGTATGTTTAGTTATGCATAAATGAGTTTTTGTTTAAAAATTTTTAGTTGGTTTGCAATAATTAATACATATGTATGTATGTATTGGTGTTCTCTCTGTGGCGTAAACGCATTTTTTGTTATTGTTGGTTTACTTCTGTGCTTTCTGTTATCGTGATTAACATTTCAAAGCCTTTTGTTTGCTTTGCGTTGTTGTTGCGATAAAATCTGAGTAAGCTAAGATTCTTAAGCTAGGAATACACACATCAAATCGTTCTTCTTCTATTTGACGAGTCAATGGGGGTGTTTTACGTTTCATCAAATAATTTGATGAAATCAAAAAGTTTTAAATTTTCTACAAATCACCCTCTTTCATTTTTTGCAATTGAAAGCTATTTTATGTGTCGATGAGCAAATCATTATTATGCAATTTTTATGCTGTATGAGAACAAAGAAAAAGAAATGGTATTTGGTGATTACAAAAGACAAAATTATTAAAAAGATCAATAAGAAACAAAATAACAATAAAATATTTAATTGTGGAAGTGCTGTTGCTAATGAAATATTATTTAAATATTTATTGATATTTGCTTGTGATTTTGTTTTCATTTTTCTTATTATTCATTGCATTTCATTTCATTTCATTTATTTCACTTTAAATTGATAATTTATATGTTCGTGATAGTATTAATTAACTAGAATAATTAAGAGATGAGGCTACATTTTCTGAGCTACTTTAATATATGTATATACAGGATATATAGAGTATGTTATTGCACATTAAGTTTCTAATGGAAAAAATGAAGGGATAAATTTTCTTATTATATAGTACGGTGTATTGTTTCTTTTTAAAAGAAAAATTTAATTTAGCATTAAAATGGAAAAGGAATAAAGAAATTTCATTTCCTTCATTGAAGCATACCAGGTATTGCCTTCTCTGTGGAAGACAATAAGCAAGCCGGACATTCCTTGTGTGCACTGACTCGCTGCCTTCAACGAAAACTAACTAAACTACTAAAAACTAAAAGAACTAAATTGGCAACACTCGATAGGCAACGCATCAAAGAACAAAAAGCTCGATTTGATGTCTGTATTTGTACCTTTACTTGTTGTTTTTATATACGGTTTTATCTACATATATAATTAAACGGCAAACATTGAATTTGTTAATCCTTTCCTGCTTACACCACTGAACCGAATTTTATCAAAATTGGTTTAGTTGCTTAGGTAAGAAAAGGTGTTAAAGATAAACTCTTTCCAAAAACAACAACACACAGCCGTTGATGTTGTGAATGCAGTAAAATGGGAGAATAGATAGCTTTGTGAGCGCTTGTGTAAAGCCATGTTATTGTTGTTGTTCTATTTTCGTTGTATGCACAGCAGAGATGTCCTACACAACAGGGGCGTACACCGAAAATAATTTCGAGGGGGTTTAGTCATCCTTTCAAATTTTGCGTAAGATTAAGAAATGGATGTGTTGTTGTTGTAGAATTGTAATATCTTTATTGAGACTTTTCCAAAAGAAAGACACAGTCTCTGAAAATTTCAAGTTTCTTAATCACATTTAGGGAGATTTGGGGGTTCAAAACCCCTGCGTACGCCCCTGCTATTCAAAGTATTATACAAAATATTTTGCACATGAAGAAAAAAGAATGCAAAAATGAAATTGTCAAAGCTGTGTGAATGTGTATGGGCAAACATTGTGTGCATGTGTTGAAGTTCAAAGGGAAAGAAGAATGAAATAGTCAAAGATATGTGTGAGTGTGTATGGCCATGAACGTGTCATTTAAAAGGCCCCCGACATGATCATGTATTAAGCATCAGTCATTTCGTATACGTGTAATCATCATGCTGCATAGACGCATATACATTTGATATTGATTCTCAACGGGCCGTGTATTGTTGGTTGTGTGATAATATTTGCCATCTAAAATGTGCGGGACTGACGGGTATGACGAGCATGATAGGATTGCAGATCTAAAAGTGTCTGTGGCAGATTGACGTGGTCGTGCCCGTCCTGATCTAAGAATCAGGTTGAATTTTTGTTGATTTAAAATAGTATACGTGACAAATTTTTCAAGCTGTATAGGTCAGTTAAACTCTTGCCTTAGATTTTGATTCGGATGTGTATATACTTAGTAAGTATCAGTTCGATTCACCTCCTCCCCTTCTTTTATTGTTAACTGCTCCATTGATTAACCCTACTCCATTACCTATTACTACTCAAGCTCCCGAGATTATTACCCCTCCTATTAATGCTACCATAATTTCTATGCCCCACTGTTTACCCTTATCTACATCGCATACTCCTTCATATCCAGCCGTAATTTCCCATATTCCTGAGCCTATGTCAAGGGACCCAGTCTCACAGATGGGTCCAACTGTGGATCAAGTATGTACCTCTATGCGCTCTAGACCAACTTCTTTAACAACATCCAATACGGGGAAGGATAATGCTGATATAGCATCTACTTCCAAACGGTCTAGACCTGCTTCACATTCCTCGTTGAACACTGCGGAGAACAACAATGGTAATGTGTCCACTAATGGTCATACACCCCTTCCTTTGACGGTACCTGAGCCCATATTGGCATCTGTACCATTACCTGCATATAACTTAACTTTTTCCCATTCAGCACCTGATCTTACTGTGATTGGAGCCCGTCGAAATATTTTCGTTTCTAGGTTGGCAGCAGATACAACCTGCAAAGATATTATTTCTTATATTGAAGCCAAAATAAATGTTAAGGCGAACGTTCAGAAATTTAATTTCTCGAATCCGCGTGACATTGCTCCTTTCAAAATAAGTGTACCGGACGATATTTTTGCTACTATTTGTGATGCAAAGTTTTGGCCGGAGCATCGACGTAAAAAACTTCGACCATCTCTGTTCAAGTTCAATTCCACTTGCAAACACAATCTCAATTAACTAATTTTGCCTTCTGATAATCTTTCTATTCAATATCAAAATGTTAGAGGTCTCCTTACTAAACTTAACATTTTGTATAGGGATAGTTTCTCGTTTGAAGCTGACGTTATAGCGTTTTCTGAGACATGGCTAAACTTTTGTACTCTTTTTTTTTTTTTTTTTATTTT
>JBAMAW010001812.1:0-122763 GCA_037043295.1 Amiota minor
TTTTTATACAATATATTGAATTGATAAAATACATAAAAGTACGAGTATTACTTTGTTGTTGTGATATATGTTATTGTGATCCAATGACTATTAAGAATATATGGGAATTATGAAAAAAAAAATAACGATCAATCATAGCACATTAAGTACATTTTCAAGTCTTTTAGCACATATATCATGATATCGTAAAAAGGTTACTTATTGATATATTTCAACCGAGATTCTTCAATTCCTTGTGTTACCAGTACACATGGATCCGCTTGGCTTTCTATTAGAGCCATTGTTCCATTGCATCCACTTTATGAAGTAATTAGAAGAATAGAAATATAGGTATAAAGGTGTATTGTGACTTGATTTCGATCCTCTCGGTGTTTATCATCCAAGTGATCTATCAAAAATGTCTGATCACATTGTCGTTCTTCCTGCAAAAGATTAGTCAAGTCGATTTGTGTCTGATTATGTCAGTTTTCATTTCGCAACCTTGATTAGAGTCTTGCTTTCTACACTTAGCATATAAAAATATTTGTGCATTCGAATCAATATTACGTAAAGGCCTCATAAGGTCTTATGATTAAAGATTTAATATTCATTTTGGAGTTTTTTTATGAAAGTCTTTTGGTATTTAAAAAAAAAGGTTCATTCGAAGCTTCATAAAATTATTAAAAAAGACAATAAATACAACTTATTCAATAATTGACTTTGTTAGTAAAAACATTTACTAGAAATGGTTTGTTATGAACTACTAAAACCAAACGAAACCATTAATGCGGAACGTTAGCGACTACAACTAATGCGTTTGAGCCGTGCATTGCGTGAAAAACGGCCTGAAACGGCCGAAAGGAATGACGAGGTGATTTTGCAGAATGGCTGTAACGGTCAAAAATTACATGGAAGTGCTGAAATGGGAGGTCTTACCCCACCCGCCGTATTCTCCAGACCTTGCTCCTTCCGACTACTGGCTTTTTCGATCGAGGCCAGAGAGGACTCAATTTTAAAGATGATATTCAAAAATTACCAGAGAGATGAGAAAAAGTAATCGCTTCCGGCGGACAATACTTTGAATGATGTATTTTTTACATTTTCTCAATAAAAAGACACTTTTTTGAACACAAAAAAACGGACCGAATTAATTTGTACTTCCAATAGACAATAAATACAACTTATTCAATAAATGACTTTGTTATTGAAAACATTTATTAGAAATTTGAGATTTTCCATGGACAATTTTTGCAAATCTTAATACATTTAAACCAAAATTGTAATCTGTTTTGTTTATAATATTTGATTTTGTATATTTTATGAAATCACAATTAGAAGTTTCCTGAAAATTTTAATTTCTATAAAGAACTTTCAATTTTGTTTCTCTTTTTTGTTCTTAACTCTTTGCACGATTCCATTGAAAAGTTAATGCCCCATTAAGTTGTCATGATTAATGAGTTACTCTACTAAAATTACATTAAAATTGCAGGTGTGTGTGTCATTTCTTTAATAATTTATGCTCTTGTAAGCACTAAGAACACGGGAAAGAAGTAAAGAAAACCAAATGTAATTGATGCTGATGAATTGTGTGTTTGGGTTATTTAAAATAATGAAAAATAAGTATTCCAAACCGCATCAATTACAATATAAATTGTAATTAAAATGAAATTGTTAAATTAATAATTTATAAAGTACAATATTTGAAAACGAAAAGACAAAAAAACCCAAAACTATTTTTCTGGTTTTAGTATACCAAATTAACTTGTTTTTCCGTTTTAACTAGGCCAGAGCGCAGCCAGGCTCATTTACCCACTTCGTGTCTACTAGCTCCTTGGTTCCCGTTTCCAGTTATGAAAGAATGTCTTGTAAGGGTCTGATTATGTCTGCAACTGCTAAAGAAACTGGCAGAGCTGATCAGGAAAACACTATACCAGTTTTTGGTACATGGAAGTATAGTTGGGCTGTCAGCTCCTCTGAAAAGATGCACGCACAAGATCAAGCTATTGAATTACATACAAAGACAGACTTATTCACAGGTCTAAAAAATATTTTAGTTTTAACTAGCTGTCTTCTCCACTATTTAATAGATGTTATTATAAATATTGGGACTATGCATTAATTTTAAAGGTTGCACACAGATGGCGTTATTTACAACAGTATCGTATCTGGCAATACTGTAACTATATTCATGTCAAAGCCTCATCATTAGGCTTTGTTTACCAGTATCTGTCATTTCGCTGAAGTGTACACAACATAGTTTTTTTGTGCTCCGAGTATGTCAACTTTCGTGCCGTCAAAACGCAATTTGCGGGAAGCCTTGCTTTTTTGCTTCAATTTGAAGAAAAATACTACCCAAGCCCGTCAATTGCTGTTGGATGCCTACCCGAACCATACTCCATCGATTTCAACCTGTGAGTACTGGTTTCGACGCTTCAAAAGTGGTGTTTTTGATACCGAGGACAAGGAGCGACCTGGCCAGCCCAAAAGGTCCGAAGACGCAGAATTGGAGGCATTGCTGGACCAAGACCCGTGCCAAACGCAAGAAGAGCTCGCCGAAACGTTGGACGTTGACCAAGCAACCATTTCCAGACGTCTCAAAGCGATGGGAATGATCCAAAAGCAAGGTAATTGGGTGCCATACGAGTTGAAGCCGAGAGACGTCGAACGCCGATTTTTCACGTGCGAATTGCTGCTTGAACGACTTGGCCGGAAGGGTTTTTTGCATCGTATTGTGACTGGCGACGTAAAGTGGATCCATTACGATAACCCAAAGCGTAAAAAAACATATGTCAAGCCCGGCCAACCGGCGCCATCGACGTCCAAGCCGAATATTCATGGTTCGAAGCTCATGCTCTGTATTTGGTGGGATCAGAAGGGTGTGGTGTACTATGAGCTGCTCCAACCCAACGAAACCATCTCTGGGGAAGTCTACCGACGTCAATTGATGCGTTTGAGCCGAGCATTGCTTGAAAAACGGCCGGAAACGGTCGAAAGACACGACAAGGTTATTTTGCAGCATGACAACGCTCGGCCACATGTTGCACAGGTCGTCAAAACATACCTTGGAACGCTCAACTGAGAAGTGCTACCCCACCCGCCGTACAGCCCAGACATTGCTCCTTCGGATTACCACTTGTTCCGGGAGATGCAACGTAAGCTGGCTGGACATCGCTTCTCTTCATATGAAGAGACCAAAAAATGGATCGATTCATTCATAGCCGCCCAGAAGCCGGAATTTTGGAGAAACGGAATCCGGAAATTGAAAGAAAGATGGGAAAAGGTTGTGGCTAGCGACGGACAGTACTTTGAATGATGTATCAATCCATTTTGAAATCGAAATAAAGCCCCATTTTTGGTGAAAAAACCTTTAAAATTAATGCATAGTCCTAATATAAACCTTCATCTTCAATCACTGTATCTATTAAAAAAAAAACCGCATCAAAATATGTTGCGTAGTTTTAAAGATTTAAGCTTACATAGGGATATAGGGACAGAGAAAGCGACTTTGTTTTATAATATGTAGTGATAGTGATAGTGATTAGTTTTTCCCATTTATTTTATCTCCACATATCAATTCGGGTTTAGATCAAAACACAGTACAAACGAGCACCGAGAATATTATTCAGCTATATTCATTGACGTTGCTCAAGCTTTTGACCATGTATGGCATGTTGGTCTCATTTACAAAATAAAATAAAAGGTTATTCGTGGTGAGATGCAAAAATTTCACCTATAACGAGTACCACATTAATGCTGGCGTCCCACAAGGCAGTGTTCTCGGATAACGCTGCAATCTTCAGTCACTCACGCTGCCCCAAAAAAGCGACGAAAGAGCTAAGTGATCATTTACAACTGGTATCGAACTGGCTAGATAATTGGCGTATAAAAGTCAATCAGGATAAATGTAAGCACGTAACATTCACCTTAAACAAGAGAGAGACTGTCCGTCCATCATTTTTAACCACACCAACGTACCACACACTACTGAAGTCACCTAGCTATGAGTACATTTGGACAGATGACTCACCTGGCGGAAGCATATAGAAGACAAAAAAAATGTCCATGAAATTAAAAGCCCAGTCCCTTCACTGGCTCTTAAACCCAAGATCTGGGCTAAGCCCCGATCTAAAGGTGTTATTATATAACAGCTTAATAAAGCCTATCTAGACATACGTTCCCCAGCTTTGGGGGAACGCAAGCCCAAGTAACGTTGATGTCATTCAAAGAGCCCAATCAAAAATACTTCGTTTCTTAACAGGTGCTCCCTGGTACATTTCGAACGAGAATATCCACAGAGACCTTAACGTCCCACTAATTAAAACCGAATTGGACCAAATGAAACAAAAATATCTTTTTAAGCTCTCGGAACATCCTAATCCACTAGCTCGATCACCATTTAATATGCCCCATAAACATGGGAGGACCACGCAACACTGGAAAGTATCTTTACCTCACCACTATAGAAACTTTTAAAACTTCATTACCTCGTTTTTAAGATTTCTCAATTATTGTTAGGCTTTGTGTTGTATGCAAAGTGATGCAATAAATAATAAAGAATGCAAAAAACAAAAAAAAAAAAATGCCCGGATAGAACTACACTTCCTGTGAAAATTTTAACTCTCATAAGATATGACCCGAGTACCGACGGACGGACAACGAAGTCTATGCAATAGGGAACCCTAAAAACGAACAACACCAAAAAGTCTGCAATGCATTTAACATAATTTCAGCTATTATTTTTTTTTACTGCGAAATGTATCTATTAAATTGATTTAGTATCTACATATGTATCTTTCATCATTTATAAAGGTGCAATATTTCATGGAATTTTGTTTTTTTCTTTCTGTGATATTTGTTGTGTAAATTAAATATTTCAACAGTAACAACAACAAAAATCAAATAAACAAATGAACACATAATTGAATGAATGAGAAAAAAAAAATGTATTATTTTTCAATTAAATGCGAATTTCAAATTAATTTATGCCATTTTAATTACTCCACAGCAGAACAAAAATAAATACAATATTGTGCGTATTTATATTTGTTACATTATTTTTTTTTTTTTCTTTTCCAATTATAAATCCAATTTGTACACACATATGTTTGACTGCACTGACTGTTTACGCCTAAGAGGATGAAAACTGCAACATTTTTTACATATAAAACAGGATACATCTGCTTGCATTGAAAGATTTATTTGCAGCAAAAGCCCAGATATTTTACAGATCTGCAGTTCCTTTCATATACATTTATTTTCTTTCCTTGACAAAATACTGCTGAATGGTGGTTGCCAAAGGAACCAACAGGTGTTGCTATGCTAACCAACCCAGTAAAGCAACCTGTAAATGGGGTGAGAGAGAGAGAAAGAGAGATTGAGAAATAATAAAATCACAGGCAGAGAGAAAGAATGAAGAATGAGAATATAAACATAAGAAAAATATCTTTATAAAAGCGCATTATAAATTCAAAGGTATTGCACTTTGGTTACCATTTTGTTCTCGTTTGGTTTGGTTGGTTTTGGTTCAAGTATTTTTCATTATGTAGGTTTAATGCCTTTAATAGAAAAAGATATTTATAGTTTTCACAACTAGTAGTGTTTTATCTTTACTATTTTTCACTTCATAATAAAAAATAATCTTCAACTATTGCAGCAGCAGCAATATTTATCCAGCTTTTGTTTGTATATTATAAATAAAATACTCAACGAAGCAGCAGCCTAAAAATATGCAGTGAAAAAGTTTTTTACAAAAACATAAGTAAAAAATATTTTCTTTTTATAATGTTTAGAGTTTATAATAATTTTTTGTTGTTTTAAAAGTTTTAGCTTTGTTTAAACTTTTCAATATAGAAAACACAACAAAATAAAACAAAATACTATGCTTTCATAAGTTGATATTTCCCTTTTGTTGCCTCCATCATCATCATCATCATCATCATTATCAATATTATCAACGTCATCATCATAATATCTGCTAAAAATTCACAGACTCCCTCAACAGACTTTAGTTTTGTGCAAGTGAGTGCACTTCATTTTATATTTTAAATTTTATTTGTTTGATGATTTTTTCTATTTTGGTTTGTTCTTAAAGTTTTGAGTTTGCAAATATTTTTCTTCTGCTTGACAAGAACTTACCAAGTGCGCCAAGTGAAGTGCTTTTCGTTTTTCTTACTTCTCTAGAGAAGAAGTGCTATTTTATTTCTGCTTGATGTCACTAAAGACAGTTGCATCCAGACAGGCAAACAGACAGACAGACAGACAGGCAACTTAGAAAGAAAGGTCTGAGGAAGAATGATATAGTGGTTGATAGACATCCAACCAGTCAAGACTTTACCATGCTTTTGTTCCTTCATACATCGTACATAGCAAACATCATTGTAAAGTGTCATGTGTAAAACATATTTTTTGTTTTTTTTGTTGTCCCTCGTTTTTATTCTTCTCTGCTCAACTGCAATTCAATCATACAAAAGTTTTTCTCAACATATTTTTTTATATTTTCCTATTCCTCCAGCGAGTGGTTGCATGCACTAAAAGCAGTTTTCAATTCTTCTACTGGTTGCTTTTTCTTTTGTAAGTAACATTATATTATCCTTTCAAGGAATATTACATTTATTCTACTCTACTCTACATTCAGGCAGAGTCAAGAAATGTTGAAGCGAACTCCATTTTTTGTAATGTCAGAATGATCATGACTAGTTTCAGAAATTAAAGGAATCTGATTTTAAGTGACTAAGACACGATACAATGGTTGGATGAACGACATGTGAGTATGTTTGTGTGAAACAGCATACAACTCATTCAGCGAAGAGGTTCAATATCTAAGGATTAGTGGATCGTAAAGCTCCCATACAAATATTTCGGTATCAGAACAAAAGAGAAATCAATAATAAAATATTTCACAGAGTGTAGGGGAAAACGTTTTCTAGGCACTTCGGCATAGGCAAAGTTAAACTTCTTTTTACTTGTTTTTATTAAATTTCAGCTGAAGAAATCAGTGTAATTTAATTTAATTCATATGCTAATATTTACCTATTTCCATTTGGTTAGATGATTAGATTAGAGATTTGCCAAAAATTTAAAATGCTAAATGATGTGTAATTAAGCAACTAAATGAATTTGCATCTACAATATTTACCTATAATTATTACGAGTACATGAAAAATAAAAATCTATAATAGATAAAAATAAAATTGACAATAAATGCTTAAACTATGAATACAAATCACTCGAACAGTTAACAATCATAGATTTGTATATGTGTAATAAAGATACAAAAGTAAACAATATACCTCATTTATCTATAGACAAAGTCATTTAGAAAAATGTTTTAGAATAAACACGTACAAAATATTTTTCCCTTTTGTTTTGTTTTTAATTAAAAATATTTTTCAAGTGTATAATCCACGGGTTAAAATAAAAATGTGACTACTACAATACAATTTTACGTACTGTGAAAATTATGAGAAAAATTCGCATATTAAAATCACACAGATACACAGATCACACACACAGACAGACAGATGTACATAGATTAAAAATTGAAATTTAACAAAACAAAAAATGAGAAGTTAAAATTATTATCTCTAAACGGAAATGAAATGAACTAAATGTTGTATGAAATTAGTAGTATGCACGAGGGTCGATCAATAAGCAATTGTACGAGGAATAGACACACAAGTTTTTTATACATTTGTTGTTTGCTATAGGCTCCATATAATTTTTCAAAATATTGATATAATAAGATTGTTTAGTATCGTTGTTCGTTTGCTTCTTTAAAAGTAGTTGATATGAAATATATAAGTATGCATTCTTAAATATTGTAGCCATCACTTTTCCATCCGGTTTCTATGACTTCATATTCATCAAAGCTGGTTTAGACGCCTTCAAGTCTTTATTGCCGAAGACCACTTCATTCCATCGAATTTGCTTTTTTTGATCGTTTTTCAAAATATCGTGTTTCTATCATTTTTGATGTGATAATTTAATTTGTATGGCGCTCACCAACATGTTGTCAGCTGTTTAAAATGTTGTCATTCTAACAAAATAATCTATGAATAAGTGAAAAATTGTAGTATAATGTTGAGCACTTGTTGATCGACCCTTGTATGAATAAAAAGCTTACCTTCCTTAGAAAATACGTTTGTATGAGGGTCGATCAACAAGCAATTTGGCAGAAATGAATGGTCTCTACGTTCTCTCTGGTAATTTAACTCCTCCTTCCAACTGTTTAATCAAGTTTTAAAATAGAAATAATAAAAATGGGCCAAGTGTGAATCACACTCGTACACGAAGGGTTCCGTACCAGATTGGGGTTTGTATGGGAGGTGCTCCCCCTAGTGGTCCGATTTGACTTATTCCAACAAATGTACCGCGCCTATATCAGGAACTTTTAGTGTCTAAATTTCAGTTCGATAGTCCAAAAAACAAAATAGTTTTTCGAATAAGAACCTGAATTTTAATGGTGGGTTTGTATGGGAGGAACCCCTCATAGTTGGCCGATTTGGCTGATTCCAACAGATATGCAGCGCCTATATCAAGAACTTATAGTTTCTAAATTACAGTCCGATAAAACGAAAAACAAAAAATTTTTTCTAATAAGAACCTGAATTTTAATGAGGGTTTGTAGGGAAGGTACCCTCCCTAGTGGTTCGATCAAACTGAAACTTCGACAATATAAGTTTCTGATGTATAGCCACCAACTGTTTAAATTTCAAGATTGTGAGATTACTGGATCGTATAGCTGCCATATAAACCAAAATGTTTCTTGTATGGGGACCCCTTCAAGTTTTTGAAAATATTTTAGTTTTAGTATTTGTCGCTGTTGCCCGTATAGAACATTCTGTGCAACTCTCTAGCTATTACGTTTCATGAGATACGACCCGAGGACGAACGGACAACGGAGTCTCTGCAATAGGGTTCCCTTTGGTACCCTTTGGGTCCGGAACCCTAAAAACACTCTACAGTGTTTCATATGGCTATCTGAAAAGGATAGTAATACTTAGAGAAATTTATTAATATTAGCCTTCGGTCTTGGACACATATGAATCCGTGCGTTTACTTAACAAAAGAGTTCTTTCTTCTTCCCTAAATGGAGACTATGTTCTTTTAAAATATTTTTAAAATGGTCTGATAAGACTGCATAGCATCGTTGAATGTTTGTTTCGATGGAAGTTAATCATTTTCTGCCTCGTATTCTACGAAAAAATGTCAGATGGCCACTTTATCACATCTTAACTGATTGATTATTCGCGACAATAATTTTCTCTTGTTCAAGAAGCGTGATGTCAAAAATCTTTCAGTACCGAAGCCAACAACTTATCTAATTAGTAGTCTTAGTTCATACTGCTACAGTGGTCTACTACACAAAAAGACCGTCGGCATTGCATCAAATGCCGATAAGAAAGACATCATCGGTCTGATAAGAGAACCATGCGTGTTTCCTTCAAAGGTAGACAAATATGTTCTATGAAGAAGTTGAAGAACTTGAAGAACTTGCTCACCGGCTTCAAACACCGCAAGGACTTAACCCAGACTGCTCTTTGTCAAGCCTCCGCAGGGCTGCGTTCTCAGAAGCCCCTTCAGGCAAAGAAAGGCATCAAGAAGACCGAATAATTGCAAAATAACTCAGAGTTATCGTTTAAAACGAAATGAAAAAACCTGTGCCTACAGCTGTAGTAAAATCTATGACCTCTTCAAATCTTCAAATATTTTCTGAAATGGTCACCTTATTCGGACTATTCCGACTATTTTCTTTTAAAGTTTGCATTCAAATCAAATCTAAGAATCAGTCAAAAATGTAGTAGTTCGGTGTCGTTTGAATGTTTATGTGCTTTTTGATCGACCCTCGTATATAATGTACAAACGTGTGTTTAAGTGAAGAAAGGAGGATGGGATGCAATAGACAATACGTATACGACCCGTATATGGCGCTCTGCTCGAAACAATGCGAAATACGAGCATTCAGTAAAATTCAAATAATGAAATACAAATGGAAAACTGTGCGAAAATAAATAAAAAAAAAAAAAGTTAAATTTAGTGAAAAATGTAAAATGCAAAAAACAAATTATTGTAGTAATAATAAAAAAAAAAAAGAAAAATTGTATCTTTAGTGTGTATTCAACGCCATGAACGAACATGAGAAAAGGCAAATATTGTATTTAGATCGAGAATATGCGGGTGAATAAATATAAAATACAATATCTGTGTATATTTTTCATACTCAAACTTACATACACGAGTGCATATGTAAATATGTGCAACAGACCTTGGTTAATGATATTTTGCATAATTTACACAACAGATACACAAATACATACATACATATGTACATAGAATGAAGTATATATGAAGTATAAATGCATTAGTACAGTTTCATAATTGAGTGCTGTTTGTTGCTGCTCCAATATCTTTCTGGAGTTTTTCCTCTTGTCTTCTTGTTGTTTGTTGTATTTATTGTATTTTCATTTCCTTCCTTTTGCATAGGAGGCATCCTTTCTTGGCACATTGACTTTTTGAGTGAGTCTATTTATCATTTATATCTTTGTGAAATTGTTGTATAAAAAGAAAGGAAAACAAACAGAAATTGAAATGAAAATTTATGCTCACTTAATAATGATCGCCTTTTATTTTTGCTACGCATAACAAACACACACACACACATACAATACATACATACACAACATCATCGGTCGTCATCTATATAAAGGACATAAATCCTGTCACAATCGATGTGAATGCGTACTTTGTTGGTTGGTTTGGCTGTTTTGGTTGGTTTGTTGTGTACTGTTGTGGTTACCGCACTTCAATTCACCATTCATTCAATCGTTCATTCACTTCACATACTCGTACTATTTGGCTTACAATAAAAGGATGAAATTCTTATTGGTTTTCTTTTATTTTTTTCTTTTGTTGTGTTTATTTTTATTATGAAGTTTCCCTTTTTTTTTTTGGTTGAAGCGACATATTTCACACGATATGTAAAAAGGGAATGTTGCAATGAGAGGGGGGAAAAAATCATAAATTAAACCATCAAGATAATTGCTTTTGGAATACTTTTGTGTAACTTTGCATTCAAATAGCTTTGGTTCGGTAGTTTCCTGCTGCTGCTGGTATTGTAAATTGGTTTGAAATTGCATTCGTACGAATATTTGACGTTTATTTGTCAAAGTATAAAGTATTTGAAGTATTTGCTTTTGTTTTTTATTCAATATAATTTTATCAAGGTTTTAAGAGATAATAAATATTACTTAATGATGGATTTTATATAATTCAAAGAATGGATTTAATTTATGTTGTGTAGAGAACATGAATAAATTCTAAATGCACAGATATTTTGATTGTCTGAAGGCGGGAGAGTTTGAGTTATTTCCTAATTTGGAATTTATTGTATAAAAACATTTAATCAAATTCTAGCATAAACGTTTAAATAGTCGTCATAGGCCTTAACCTAACTAAAAAAAAAATGTAAGTAGTGGGCATCACCCTCATAAGCACAATATGGAAAAAATAGTGAAACGTCATAAGCGAAGGGAGGTAAATCCAAAAATTAGAAAATGCAATGTGACGTAAATCAAAATGCGATGATGCTTCAGAGGCGTAGTGGGGAGACGCACAAAACAATGCCCATTGGCCACGTAAAGAATGAATTAAGCATGAGTAGTAGAGAGATAAAAAATGCCGAATGACCGAAAAATAAATAAAATAACTCTTTTGTATGGAAACAATATAACACTGCAATATTCTGTATTATTGCTAGACCAGCTACTTTAGAAGTTTCATTTTTATATTGTATTTGCCTAAATAGTTCCAATTTAATAATAACATCGTCAAATTTTGATTTTCGTCACATTTCATCTTCTTATATTTTTGATTTACTCCCCTTCGCTAAAGAAGTTTCACTTAAAAAAAAAATATATATATATATATTCACTCGAACCCCACTACGCCACGGAGACATTTCCTTTGTATTTGCCTAAATAGCACCAATATAATAATGACATCGTCAAATTTTGATTTTCGTCACATTTCATTTTCATATTTTTTGGATTTACTCCCCTTCGCTAAAGAAGTTTCACTTCAAAAATGTTAAGAATTATAAGTACTTTGCAAAATTATATTACATTGAAGCATCTTTCAAGTCAAAAAACATTATAAAGTTGGAAGTTTAACATATTGATCCTAGTTCCTTTTTAGTTTCTGAGCTATTCAGCAGAAATTTGTTACAAACACAACTTGAAGTCATATATAAATAATAATCGGAAACAGAATGTCTAGATAACTGAAATCGTATGTTTATTATACACTTCACGTCTAGTCTAGTCTAGTCTTGTTTTGAATTGATGTTAACAAATATCATCGTCCTTTAAATTGTTGTAAACATCTTGATATTTTTGCGTAACTTTTTTAAACAGATGGATGGAAAATATTATAAAACAAATCATGATGGTTACGTGCTCAAAATTAGATTTGTGATATGTCAAAATATATTATTTACATACTTTTTTTAAATGCTTTTGGGCAACGTTTAACAACGAACATCTCAATGCAAATTTACAAAAAAGAAAAAACAAAAAAAAAAAACTGTGAAAAATTTATATGATTTTTCCATATAAGAAAATCTAAATATTTTTCGATTTGTATAAATTTTTTCCATTTTTAGCACGTTTTATTCATAGATGCGAATCTAATCCAAGCAAAACATGCGAATATTGTGGCATATTTTATTAAGATTTTGGTATAAAAAAACGGACAATTTTTTGCCATATTAGAGAATGTCGAATATCTGTCTAAAAATACTAGAAAATAATAGAAAATATGAGAAAAAAAAAATAAAAATGTTTTCAATGGATGAATGGACATTTTTTGAATTTTTTAACAAATTGTTCTAACATTGGACAGATAAAAATGAAACCAACTTTATTATGATATATTTTTAGCATTTTAAATGAAATTGGTATTTGTAGGATTGTCAATGGATTTGTTTCATCTCAATGCTCTAGAGTCCCTAGGCAAATTGAAACAAAAACGAAACGACCATCAAGGTAAATCTTCATGAAGTGAAAAAAAAAAATGGTAAACAGATGGTGTGCTACATCCGGATTATATGCTGGGTGCATTAGCACTTCCCATCCGACTTCCTAACAGTTTTGTCGAGTCATTTAAGTGTCCTAGTGTTGTCGCGGTGGCCTGTGCTTCTTGATTGATCAATTGCGATCGTGTGTTATACAGCCCATAATTCGCAGAATTTTGGTAATCTCATCATTTCGCAGCAACAGCTCCCTCATAGAGAAAGTTGGTTTTGCGGTGTTTTGGGCAGGCTCAACTTGTTTGGTTATTATTGTCTTGTATGTAAGTAATATATCCCAAATTGAAATGCAAACATGTCAAGATCCTTAGCAATGTCACGATTGCCTGTTATTATTCAACACATTTTTTAAAATTTGCTCCACTTTTTCGATGCAAGGGTGACCAGACAGAGTTGCATCTTACATATCAAAATTTCCCGAATGAAATCGCGCGTACCATGTTCCAAGCGAAATATGAACTTTGATTATTTGTAGAAATTAAAGAAGGTGTCCTAGAACGGTTGATTAATTGTATGGAATAAGGACTTAAATCATTTGTAGATGGCTAAAAAAAATCTCATTGGTATGTCCAACTGATCCAAGTTTAATCAGATTTTTGGCTAGATGACTGGAAAATTTAAACTGAATGAAGATATTACAAAATATTATTATTACATAGAAAATTTATCAATTGTCACTAGATAAGTATAAGTTTCCCTAGTTGGATATTTAAAAAGTTCCATCATTTTATGTAAAATACATATTTCTGATTGCAAAACCGTTCGACAATTTTTAAAATTGTTAAGACATCATTTTGGGTTTTTTGACAAATGCCTATGAAGAATATTTAATTCATTTGAAATCATACCTTGTATAACCTAGCTAACTTCTCCATCGCATCTGTCAGTTAGTTAATATTTTTTTTTTTTCATTTTTTAGCTATGTCAAAACAGTTGAATTCCCTTTGCCATTTTACGTATTATACATTCTTTTTTTTTTTAGGGAAAAATGTCAAGCGCCATCAACTCTAATACTTTGAATTTCAGTTATTTGGTATACTTGTATGTGTATTGAGTTTTTGTGACACGCTTTCCTCTTTCCTCTTTCCCCTTACTTTTTCGCCTTTTTGGGAAGTTTAGAATTTACTCTTTACTAAGTTTTTGTTTTCCTTCTACAAAATTAACTTAGATTGACAATTTGTGAGGTGTGTGTGTGTGTGTGTGTGTCACTTGACAGTTTGTTGACATTGTTGTTTCTGCTCAACATTTTCTTTCTAAATTTAAACATCTTTTTTACTTCAACTTTTCTAGATGCATGAAAATGAAAATTGATGTTTGTCAATTATTAATCCATTAACTCCAGTTTAAATAAAAATTGTATGTATTAAATATTTAAGAATGTTTTCAACATTTTTATCCCTTTTTTATGCAGATCGTATGCGTATTAAGGGCATAAAATGATTTCATATTATCTATATATACTTTTGTATGTCTAAGGTGAATAGAGTTGGTTGCTTGACTGGTTTTAATGCGGCACTAACTTACTACTATACGAGTTAAGTCAAAGACAGACTAAACTACAACTTGAACTATGCTATTGGGTATGTTAAGGAAATGATAGAAAAAAAATAGAAAGAAGGAAGTAAGTTACATGACTGTATGCCTTTTTTGCAATAAGCAACTCTCGATAAGAGGAACAACTTGGAAACTAGAGATGATATGAGACAAGCCAAGTTACTAGCAGACAAGGAACGACATCGAGTGCATTGAGTGAAACAAGGCGCTGACGATGACGCTGTTCATTGCCAGCGTAGTGAATTTGAACAGACATTTTTATCTGCTCCTTTTGGTTCATATGTCAAAGTATCTGCTTTGCTTTGCTTTGCTTTTGCATTGCTTTGCTCCTTTTTGCGTCATCGTCAACGCATCACATTTCAAGCTTTGAACTACGCCCATAAACTCAAACTATGTGAATATGTATTTGCTCCCCCTACGCATTTGAAACCTTAATGGGTAGAAATCGACCAACTGCTTGTCAGGATATTGTATCCTGGTTATATCCGCACAACAGCAGGCGTTGTAAACTATTGTAATGGTTTTGCATTGCATTTCATGTTCATAAGGACGTGTTCGTTTGTGTGTTGAAGTAGAGATACTTACTCCTTCATCGAAGACTCTACTCGACTCTTCTTAGTATTTTCCTTTATTTATATGTATTGTAGTTTGCTTTCTCTCTGGCATGGCGTCGATGACGTTATTCTATGCCCCAAGAAGAATCAACCAATGTACAATGTACAATGCGTTGTCGACATAAGGGCAAAGTCAAATATTTGCTTTCGTTGCATCATCGAAGATTTATTCGTTTCCATTATTTTTATGCAACATGAAAGTTGCATGTGTGAAGATTCGTTATGGGTTTTAGTTTCGCATAAATTCAAAGTCTTTTTCGATTTGGATTCTTTGTCTCGTCTTATGCTTCCACCAAACATTTTCACTATTTATATCCTTTTTCGTCATTTTTATTTTATTGTATTTATTTTAGTTCATTCTTTTTCCTATTTCTTTCGTTGTCTACTTGAGTTTGTTTCAATTTAACGCAAATATGAATACAGACAGACGAGATTTGTTGAAATTTGTTGGAAGTATCTTTGGATTGGGATAAAATATGTTAGGAGAAAGATACTAGATACATTGAAAGCATAACAAAGTTTGGTTTTGCTACTATTGTACAATAGAATCAAAGATAGATTGGTAGATTTCACTAGTAGTGTATGTAAAAACTGATTGAGTGTGTGGAATTTTATTATTTTACACTTTATGTTTCTCACAAATCTGATAAAGATTTCCATAAGTAAAACATATAAGATTTACAATAAAAAAAAATATATATACAATATTTTATAACTAAGTAAAGAAATTTCATTGACTAAAGTGCATTCGAGTTATTGAAGTATATTGATAGTTTCTTAAAAATGCAAAGGATCTTTTGATTTCAAAATTCTTATAAACCATTGGAGAGATTATAAAATACATAGTTTATTTGAAGAAATAAATATTTTTGAAATAAACACAATTGCTTAGTTGGATTGCAACGAATCAATAAATCAAACTGTATCTGTTTATAAGTAAGAAGGCAGGAATGTGAGCCGAGAAATGTTGAACTAAACAATTGATTTACACATCAGTCGAAGATAGCAGTATCTTATTGTTGGAGTTCCTTGCCGTTTCTCATATTTGCGGTTTCTGAATTACCTTCTAGAGTCGAACTTTGTTATCTAGGCTAAGTTTGAACCTTGGTCCAAGGAGCTAGTGCATATTTGTGCTTTATTTTCAGTTTTTCTTTATTGTGGGTGTTCTAGGTAAGGTCTCAGTCATGGGATCTCCAATGTATTTAACAGTATCGCTTTGTAGAATAGTGGAACCGTTTTTTGGACTTACTTTTATTTATTGACCACTACTTTCCATTACTTGCTTCAGAGACTGTGATGCAGTCACATTGTTTTATTCTGGGTCATCTGCAACTTCAATATTATTTCCTACTGCCATACCAACAGTATATATCGTATGTAGGATGAGGCCCTGCGGCACCCCAGCATTGAACACATACAGTTTTAAGTTTACGCCCGATTGTAGAAGTGGCGATCAGTGAGGTAAGATTAAAGAAGCAACTAGTATATGATGCAGGAAGCAATTTCTTAATCTTACAGAGCACTCCAGAATCTTTGAAATGATTGTTGGACATCAAGTGATAGATTTGACAATTCGGTGGCATTGCTCAATCGTTTCATGTCCTCTTCTAAGCCCAAACAGACGTTCAGGTACGATGTTAAGGTCATCTAGTACAGGTACCAATCTTCTTGAAACTATCTACTAAACAGTTGTTATAAAAATATTTTGCTATTTCGATCAAAACTAATATCACCTATGAAAAAACTCAAACTAAATCGCTCTCTTATTAGACCAATTCTCACTTATGGCTCTGAATTATGGACTTTAAAAAAGAACGATATGGCCCAATTGCTAACTTTTGAACGACAAATAATGAGAAAGATATTTGGCCCACTACGCCTGCCAGATGACACATATCGGATACGATACAATCACGAAAATGAAACATTGATAGAGAAACAGAATGATATACGTTTTATAAAAGCCCAAAGACTAAGATGGATTGGCCATCTAATAAGAATGCCAAAAAAAAGAACTACGCGAAAAGTAATGTTACTAAACCAAATTGGAGGTAAACGTCGAGGACGTCCAAGAAAACGCTGGATAGATGGTGTTGAAGCCGATTTAAGTTTTATGAACATTCGGAATTGGAGAGAGAGGTTGATGGATAGGGACGCATGGAAGAGAATAGTTGCAGAAGCAGTGGTCCGTACCGGACTGTAGAGCTAAGAAGAAGAAGATAAAAATATTTTGACTGTTATGGCCATCTGTCATCATAGGTAACACTGGTAGACTGGGGTTTTATTTTTTTATTTCATTCGTAAAAACTTCGGATTCCCTTATTTGACCTAACAGAGATGGCAACTATATCTTTTTTTCTATGAACTCTACTTTACCTAAGCCTAATGAATACTACCCTACTATTACTACTAGTTCTTAATAAATCTGTTTGAGACATTTTAGTCACGATGAGGGCTATCGATCTACCGTCAGGCAGGGTTGTCCAACCTTTTCGGTTCACTAGCCTACATTGGAAGAAGTCATGGCGAACTGGTTTGGAGAGCAAAAAAAACAATAGAAGTTGTCACTTAGGCCTCATTGGGCAGCAATGATACGTTCCTTGGGTCGCGGGTTGGACAGCCCTGGTTTAAGACCTTCTAGGTTTTGGTTTCGGTTTGAAACTGGTAAATGGCCCTGGGATAGAGCTATTCAAATTTACATAGCAAAGCTGAAGGTGTTAAAAGTATTTGCTTTATCAATCATTTATTTCTAGTGTTTTCATATTTACGTACAATACAATATATTGAAGACATTGCTTTATCCATAAATAAGCTCTTTTTTTAAATGTAAGTAACTTATGGTTCCAAGAAATATGCACAAAAAGTTCTTTGCCCGGTCAGCTATTTTATATTAAATTCTTTGTAGCGTTGAAAATTTATTGAAACTTTTTCTCTCAGTTTTTCTAGTTCAATGGGTAAGAAGGGGAAATCTTTTGTTTTCGCTATATTTTCATATATTATATTAAATTTAATTTGCTTGTGTCTACGCACTGATTGGAATAGCTTCTTTTTAGTAAATTTTCAATTTGTTTTTTTTTTATAATTTAATTTTTCTGTGAAAGTTTTTTTGTGTGTGTTTTCTGTTTTGTTGCTCTTTTTAGTAGCCCTTTAAGTTATATATATTTTGTAGTAATTTCAACATTTTCTGCATCATTAAATGTAACTTAAGTCATGTTTGTCCGTTTGTACATTCGATTCAATTGCTCTGGGGTCTCGGCTCTTTAGGTTGAGTTTAAGTTTGTAAGACGTTTTTGCCCTGGACACAAAGATGTATGTGTCTGTCTGTTTGTCTTAAGTAGTTTTGCTGTAACTATTTATATACTTACATTAAGCTCTCATACTAAGGCACTGACGACTATAACAACATATAGTAAATGGTATTTATAAGTAGATTTTGTTCATATTTATTTTTTTTTTTTTTTTGTTATAATTTTGATGCATATGCATCCAAGTAAATAGTTCTAAAACCAAATATAATAAAGCTGCAGCTTTTACTCATACTTATTTTAGGTTAAAGTGTATAATGGGTGACTGCTATATTTTAATAAATATATGTTCATATGTGCATGTTGTGTGTAGGGGGGATCATGGCTTAAGATTAACAAATTGCTTTAGGAACAATTTGAACAGCTTTTTATGCTTTCGAAATAGAGAGTGTAGGGCATATGTAAGTTTTGTAGACATGCCAAACTGCAATGAAAATCTTCAACATCGTTGCTATTGCTACACTACACATTAAATTCTCTATGGAGAATGGCACTGATTTAAGCTGGTTACCCCAACCCCATTTTTACCGATTTACTGAAGCCACAAAGATACTCAAACACATGAACACGAACAAACACATGAACTGGGCGAACACTTACGCCCAGGCACTCGTTCTGAATGCCATTTTATGCATGAATAGCATTTAGTAGTAGCATTTACTACCTTTTTCTGTACTTGCTTTTTTTGTTTTTGTAAATTTTTACCATGATGCTTTCTCCTCAGTTTCGTCTTTACTAGTTTTTACCCACCCACATGCAATGGGCAGGCGTATAATGTTTGTGCATTTGAGTTCAGGCAAATTATCCTTACAAATCCTTGGGAAATTATTCTGTTTCAACACAAGAATTTAAGCTGCCTCAATTATATTCAGCTTTTGCTTCTAGAAACATTCCTGAATGACTGCCATATGCTCTCATGAGGAAAACATGATTCTTAGTTATAGGTGAAATTATTGTGGTCTAAGTTGATTGGTTTAAATAGAGAACACAGATTTTCTGCTAGCTTCTGTTATAGGAATTTTATTTACTCAGTGTAAATTTTCCATAGACGAGAATGAATGAGTCGATCAAAGGATATAAGAAAACCAGCAGGTGCAGTGATTACATTAATCATTATCCTCCAGTTATCTTCATTGTATTGTCATGCCCTGTAGTTTGAGAGATTTATTTACGAAATATTGATTGTCTTTAAATCAATGGGTTATTTTGTAGTTCATTTTTAATGGATAAAAATTTCAACATAATCAAGGTGACGATAAAGTATTTGAAAGCACTAAGCAGACATTAACACGAGTTAGCTAGAAATCTCCTTGACAGCAACAATCTCCTTGTCAGGTGGTTAAACCGATATCATATTCTGGACTTACCAAATAGATATTTAGTTATGTTTTAATATATAATAGTAGAGCTTACTGAATCTCATCAATATTTTTGTATAAACAACAAAAATTAAGAAGGCTAATTTCGAAATATTTGTATAGAGCCTAGGATCTTGAACAAAAAGTTTTTTTAATAAGAACATGAATTTGCCTCTCCTTGTGCTTCGATTCGAATCACGCGTTTTAAAATAAGGAACTCATCTAATTCAATTTTAAAAATAAAATTTAGCTTTTTATAACTTAAACTTAAAATTCTGGTTTAGATATTAGGAAATTCAGTTGTTTTGTTTTTTTGTTTGTGACAATATATTCGAAAATCAATCATGCCGAACCAACTGATATCAGCTGAATTTGAAATCCTTTTTTAATCCTATTGTTTCAATATCCAAATAGCACAACATCTGTGGCATACTTAGTTACTTTGAAATTAGTTTGGGCTGTGTGGGCTCCACCCAGTTTTCAAACCAATCGTGTCAATCAAATGCCCAACCGATATGGCTTTACGAATTGTTGTGTGAGCATTTTCTAGTTCAATAATTGCAATCAGGCATCCGAATGAACGAACGACCAAATGAATTGTTTGTTCAAAGGAGGAAGAACAATTCAGTGAAGAGCGATTGAACTGACAGAAATTTCACACGCTCAACTTTCATGATTCACAAGTTTATAAAGAGCAGCTTCAGTTGCCAACATTGCAAGGTTTTTGTTTTTTTTTTTTTGTTTTTGTTTTCATTTCATCGCCCCTTTGATTTTACTTACTTCCGATTTCCGGTTACGATTGCCGTTTCGACCAAAATAGGATAGTTTAGAATATGAACAGCGAAATGTGGAAGCTTGTGTTGTCAGCTGTTACTCTGAGTTCATTTCCTTTCTGCAGGACATGGACGTCGTCATCGTTATCACAATTCAGTAAATCTGATGACATTTGGTGCTAATGTATTCACTTTAAGTTCTGATCCTCAACCATAGCAGCATCACTTCATCAGTCTGTCATTGATTGCTAAGTTTTAAATGATATTGGTCAATGGCTAAGGTAGTCGCAGGAGGTGTGAACATTGTAGATTGGTTGGTGGACAGTGTGTTGTGCCTGAATTAATGTGGTTTTGAATTTCATTGCGTTACGTTTCGCAGTCGCATTTCTCACAGCAAGTTTTAATACAATTCTACTTTTGCTGAATGTGTTGCTCTTGGACAAATGTACAAGAATTGGGTTGGGTTAGTTTTTCATTTGCGCTGAATTTACACAATTTTTGTTTTGTTTTTTTTTTTTTGTATTTCTTGTTTTTGTTCTGTTCATGTCCAGTCTCGTCCCATTTTGTCGCTTCATTTAAGCCAAACAATTGCTGTGATGATTGCGACATGATTCAACGGAAATGGTGCTTCTGTTTGTGGCTTCGTTTGTTACCTGCCTCCCATCATTGACGACTGTTTTTTTTGTTTTTTAGGTTGGTGGCTTTTATTGATTTCAGAGATATTGGTTACAGTCCTTTTTTATTTAATTTAAAAATACTTCGTCCTGAGAGTTTTAATTACTTACTGATGCAACTGTTTGCTTGTTTGATTATTGGTTGAGGTTTGTTATACAACGATTTAAGGAATTTAATATAGAAATTAACTTTTACCCTTGTAGAGACCTAAAAAATATATTCAAATGAAGTTTTTCTTGAAGTCAATTGAGGGAAAAGTTTACTTAAAATTGATTTATATTAAAAAAGGCCAAATCAACCCAACTTTCTAGTAAAGTAAAAGAGACTTAATGGATCAAGTATATACGAGCTCCATATATATTAGCAGGACTGACTGTCTGACCTGACATAGACCTAAACTGATCCTCAGAGAATGTTTAACAGAATCAAGGAGGAATTGAAATAATACAAAAATTGATATGTACGAGTCTAGTAGCAAAGGTCCAAGGAACACAAAAAGTTTCATAAAACAACATACCATCATCTATGGGTTCTATCAAGATATCTTACAGGCCAATGTGATCTCATCTAATGAAAATTATATTTTTAAAATTGAAATATAAAAAGTCTCTCTTTATGTATTCAAAAACAAAGATTCAACCTTTCCATTTTTAAAACGAAACTAATTTGCATCATTATTATAGTCAAGAAGATGTTTTTTAGGCTTCCGGACCCAAAGGGTACCAAAAGGAACCCTATTACAGAGACTTCGTTCTCAGCCAGTCCGTCCTAGGGTCATATCTCATAAACCGCAATAGCTAGAAAGTTACACAGAATGTGTAGTTCTATCCGGGCATCAGCAACAATAACTTAAACTAAAATATTTTCAAAAACTTAAAGGGGTCCCTATACAAAAAACATTTTGGTTCGTATGGCAGGTATACGATCCAGCAATCCCATGAACTTGAAATTAGAATGGTTGGTGGCTTTACATCAGAAACTTATATTGTCAAAATTTCAGTTTGATCGGATTACTAGGGAGGGTACCTCCCATACAAACCCACCATTAAAATTCAGGTTCTTATTCGAAAAACTATTTTGTTTTTTGTTTTATCGAACTGAAATTTAGAAACTACAGGTTTTTGATAAAGGCGCTGCACATCTGTTGGAATTAGCCAAATCGGCCAACTAAGAGGGGTACCTCCCATACAAACCCACCATTAAAATTCTAGTTCTTGTTCGAAAAACTTTTTTGTTTTTTGGACTATTGAACTGAAATTTAGACACTATAAGTTTCTGATAAATGCGTGGCACATTTGTTGGAATCAGTCAAACCGGCCAACTAGGAGGGTTACCTCCCATACAAACCCACCATTAAAATTCTAGTTCTTATTAGAAAAACTTTTTTGTTTTTTTGGACTATTCAACTAAAATTTAGACACTATAATGTCTGATATGTAATGTTGGAATCAGTCAAATCGGACTAATAGAGGGAGTACCTCCCATACAAACCCCAATCTGGTATGGAACCCTCCGTGTACGAATCTGACTCGCACTTGGCCATTTTTTTTTTTTTCATAAATCTCCTCCCTTTGTATTGTTTTGTTTGTATTTTTTTCCACAAAAATAACTCAGTTTTATCCTAAAGTATTCTGAACTTCTCCTTATCAGTTTTAAGTGTAAACTTTAGATAGTTTTATGTCCTTTTTAATATGGTATTTAGGCACCCCTTGCAAAAGTCTGAGTCATGTCAAAAATGCTTTTCAAAACACCTGTTGATTTATGACCAAAGTACTTGAATTTGGATAGCTTAATAAAAGGATAATTAAGAAAATATATTGTAATTTCAACTAATCATTTGCTGCATATCTCTAAAATGAAACAAAGAAAATTGTGCACTCAAACAAAGAACGTTTGAAATATTTGGAGAAGAGTACAAATTTTTGAAGGCATCCTTTGCTTCATTTGTTCTTGAAGGCGGCATCCCTTTCTTCATTTGTTCTGACCATTATCCAAACTTTGTCATTAAAACTTTGACTAATGATGTCTTATGCGTTCGTTTGTCTTACATTTTACTGAACTGTAAGCCAGTCAAGCCAATATACATAGAATATAATTATACAATAGTTTTATCTATGTCTTTCTTCTTCGTTGGCATAGAACAAAAGTACCATAGAAGTGCACAAGAAGAAAATGAAAATGATGTTATTAATTTAAGTCATTCCAACATACCTTAAAATTGTAAAGTATCTACGAAAATTTGAATCCAAGGTGTGGTGATGGAAGAAGTTGTAAAACATAAAGCCAACGTTGTCTGTCTGGCAATGTTGCAACAATTTCCAACTTGTGCAACAGCATCAGGTGTTGTGGCTCCTTCTTAGTTTCCTTTTACTTCTTGTGGATGAGTGAGTGATTTTTGGTGTTGCTATTGTGGCTAGTTTATTTTTACCTCAAGTTGACTTTGACTAAGAGTCCTTGGGCGAGCTAAAGAATAGTTTTTGGTCTTGAATGGGATCTACTTAAAAGCAAAAAATTTAAGATTTTAAAATGTTAATGGCGGCGTTTAATCTGTGCAATTTTCTTGTGTTTAAGTGTTAAATTAATTTACTTGAATATTTTATAATTATGATTTCCTTTTCAATTTCATCTGATATGTCTGATTAATTTTATTCCTTTAAAGTAGATTTTCTCTTATTCAATTTAATAGTCTTTTTATGGTTGCGAAAACATTAATAAAAACGAAAAGAGGTTTGATAAAAATTCCTCTCTAGATAAATCAAAAAATTTATGAACACATTCAACAACCTACGAACTCAGTCGAGACGCATCCATCATATCGAAAATGCAATTTCAAATAAGTAAAAAGACTACAACGAGCAACGACTAAAATCTAGACTGAAAAAAAAAACTATTGCGGAATCGTTGATGATGGAACGAACGAATGGCTGATGTAGTAGTAGAGTCACAACTGTGCCAAAGTAACTCTTAAATCCATGTGCTCTTTTGCTCTTCTGCTTCTGCTCCTGCTCCTGCTCTTGCTTTTCGCATTTCTATTAAACTTGCAACAATGTCCGAGTAAGCGGACGAACGAGCACGCAGGACCAGCGACCATTGCCAGGAACAATGGCGTATAACAAATTGCAACTATGTAGCAGGAAGAGTCGGTACATTTACTCTGCCATCTCCATCATCAATTCACACTCAGGATAAAAGTAAACTTGAATCGAGTGTTAAACATAACTCAAGTCTTTAAAGAGACAGAAAGGCAGGCATGCAGCAGTCAGGCAAGAGTCATAGAATGGACTCCTGAAGCCAAACCAACATGTTTTTCTATTTTTCGATGTCGTGTAAAAATATTCTTAGCCTAAAATAAAAAATAAAGAAAAGCCTTGAATAAAAACGTTAACGAGCTCAAGGAAAATACATGTATTGTACTTAGTAGGTTAGGTGACGATGATAACAGTCCCGCAAGGAATGGAAAACACGAAAATGTCAGGACACCAACAAAAAAAAATTGAAATAAAATTACACGAACATTATTGTGATATTCAATATAAAAGTTTTTTGTGGTCTCAGTTGTCGCTAATGATGAGCTAATAGAAAATTTCTTGGATATTCGAGTAGAATAAGAAAAACAAAATTCTTTCTTTGGTCTCAGGAAAGTTTAAATTCACTTTATGCAGATTCTTGATTCTTGAGTATTCTCGGGTCATAGAAAATAACTTCAGTTTAACATTTTAAAAAGTTTCAAGACAAATTTGCATAGATGTCGCAATTGTAGATGAACTTTTCTTAACAGACTATTGTGCTATTCAAAAATATGATTAAATGCAGTGAAATTAAAGCTAAAAAATCTACTATAATGTGAAAAGAAACTATAGGAATTGGTCAGAAAAAACATTGTTAATTATTGCATAAATATCTGTACATTTTATTAGAATTCCATCATCATTTCACATACTATGACAAAAACTTGATGTGTGTACATTTTACTATGTGAAATTACCAAAGGTTTCATAACATTTCCAGTGAAATAAAAATTAGATGAATAAAACTTTTAAGAAATGGAAAAACTTTTTTAGTATTGTAAGAAGACACCAAAAATGTGAAATTATATAAATTCATATTTCACTAGAATAACAACTATATAAGTTTGATAAAAATATAGGATAGGATAGGAGAGAATAGCATAGACAGGCTACACGCCATAGTAATAAATGTAACCAGAAACTTTTTGTGCTCTGAGGGTCTAAGATGGCCCAACTAATGTCCTAGGGTACCAAAGGCATAACTCTCTGGGTCCTAACACCCAATGAAGCAAGGCAGCAGAGTGTTCTTTTGGATTAAACATACATTTATAGTTTGACAAATAGAAATGACTCAACTCAACTCTTTTCCAACTCTTAAGGTAATTTACTTTTGATCTGATCGAGTTTTATTTTCTTTGTATCAAGTGATTGATAAAAACCAACTTCATTATATTTGACTTAATTGTTGTGTTCTGTAGTTCTATTTTGTTTTAACTTCTGAATTTTAAATAACCTTGAGAAAGAATGAAAGCTTATCTGTGAATTCCCCCACATGACTTATCCAAAGTCATTTTTAGTTTATCTACCATTCCAAATATTTATATGTATGTATTTATATTCATTAGATCTCATTTCAATATTCAATTATCGCCTTAAAAATAATAATAATAATAAATTCATGCATAAAGAACAATTAAAAAATTACTAATTGCATTACTAAATTTGCATTTGTTTATTATCATTCTGTTTTTTTGTTAATTAGAAAGTCAAAAGCAATTTTTATTTTTTAGCGATAAATTAGATTTTAGACGAATGTCGCCGTCGTCGCCACCCACCCAAGTATCATTTGCATTATTCAGCACAAAAACAAAAAAAAAAAAAAAAAATAAAAAATAAAAAAACAAAAAAACACAAAAATGATTTTTCACACACGATAAAACTTAATTGAGTAATTAATATGACAAAACAATTGCATATTAAGGTAAAAATCATCAGAATTTATGAAGTAACATAAATTTCAATTTGCAAAAAATCAAAACACAAATTAATAAAAAAAAAAAAATATTCTCAAAATAAACAAACAGAAAAACTTCCGTCAATATAATTTTGTGAATTGAAAATTGTGTGATAAATAAAAGTATGTACATATTCATTTCAAGAACAAAATCTTTCAATATTACCTTTATCAATCATCATTATTTGTCAATCATCACAATAGGCTGTAAAGCTTCTGGTTGTAATTGCCTTCTACGACAAGAGGTTTTTGTAACCGAACCTTTTTCTATAAATTTTTTTTATAAGTAATCGTCGTTTGCCTTTACGGGTTTCAGGTTTAAATCTTTTGAAGAAGAACTGTGTTCATTGAATTTAACCCAAAAAATTTAAGAATAACCGGTCTGAATAAGAAGGAATGAAACAGACGACACTGGTGATTAATTCTTACTTTAATGTTCCAGAAATTATTGGATCTTTTTCTACAATTTCTCCGAATTCTTGGCAGGAGTCCAGAAGATAGTCTACAGTAAGGGTATTGTGGACGAACTGATCCGTTGAAAAGGTGTTGAGGCGTGTATTCGTGTATGTCTAATGCGCAGGCATAGGCATACCCATCTCGTTAAGTTGGTGGGTATGCTGTTTTTTTTATAACGTTGGGTTGATGGTAAAGAATTGGTAGTTAAGCACGCAATCAGTCAGCTTCTTCGCTCGAAGGTTCAGTGATTTCATATTGCTAAGTTTTATTTTTGCTTACAATTTATGTATTTTTTATGGAAACAAAAGAGGATAAAATGTCAAAAGTAGCAATTTTTTTAGTTTTAATTATGTAATATTTAATATTTAATGTTGTTTATTTCAAATATACCACATATTGTTTTAATACGTAACAAGTTGGCAGCGCGCTTTCTCTCTCTCAGAACGACGATCAACAAGCTTAAATGCTTTTGGCTCTCTTGTTTACGGCTTTTATTTATCTTCTCACATTTGTTATTAGCTCAATGCAAATACAAAAATGAAATTGTGTTTGTTTGTTTACTGTGCTTGCCTGCGCTCTTTTGCCACACTCACACTCACTCTCTCTGTCACTTAGTGAAACTCTCTCACATAACTAACTGTCTGGCTGGAATTTCATCATCTCCCTCCATACATTTTAGTAAAATGATGCTCAAAAGTCGTTCCACTAGTCGGACGTTCGTAAAATTTTGTAAAGTTGTGTCGCGGAAGAAATCAAATTGATTTAATAGAAGCATGTACGATTACACGATTGTACAATATAAGCAGAAGAAGAATCATTAAATCTTAAAGAAAGTGAGGAATAAATTGCAAAATCAAAATCAATCACTCACATTGAGAGACAGAAGAAATCCAAGCCAATGTGTTAAATGTGTTTTATAATATTTTAAGTGCAATTAGATTTATTATTTTGCTACTGCTGCATCTTGTGACTGGCAAAATAACAAAATTTGTAATTTCAAGTGAGTTTCATTTTGTTTTCTCCACGATTCTGCCGATATTATTGTTGTTGTTTTTGTATAGCGTGCGTGTAAATTTTGCCGACGCTACATTAAAAAGAAAAAAAAAAAGAAGCAATTTAATGCACAAATACAAATGTGATTTTATAATATAAAATCAAAAGAGAACAAAAAGCGAACGGCATTTCTTTACATGTATTGGAACAAGTGAGTGGCGCGTTTTTCTATTTTGTTGCGTTGTGCTGTGTTTGGTGTGTGTTTTGTTGTAATTGTGTTTTGTTTTCTGTTTTTGCTTTACTTGACTTTGATTTGATTTGTTTTGGTTGTTGTTGTTATTACCTTTGACATGTTTTTCGCTCTCTCTCTCTCTCGCTTAATTTCATCAATGTAATTTGTCTGTCTGCTTGCTTGAACACCTCAATCACTTCTCAGTCAGCATTTGTTCATTCATTCACTAATTTTTCTCATTGCTTTTTGTCTTGTTTGTCTTATTGAGGAGTAAAACACAAAAATGTGTGAGGAAAAATAAGTTTGGAGTTGCTTAATGGAAGAATATTTGTTCAGTTTTTGTTTGATTGTGGGGCGATTCGATTCGTCGGTACGGTACTTTATTGTTTTCCGTTTTTGATGTTTAGTCTGTTTGGTATTATTCTTCTTTTCCTCCTTGTCTGCCAGCCTGCATGTATTTTATTAATATTTTTTATCATTAGACATATTAACTATTTATTAAGATTTAATCTAAAATGTGCTAAGTGTTGATTAGCCAATAAAAAATCAAAGTGAAATAAAGTGAAAGTGTGTTTTCGATTTTTATTAGAAATATAATACAGTTAATAAACACAAAATACTACAATAACAAACTCTATTTAATAAAATGTATACAAAATAAATAAATAAATAAAAGTAAAGCGCAACTTTCTTCTGCGTTTTTTGAGCCACGTTATCGTTTTTTACATTTTATTTTTGTTTTTTAAATGCTTGTCTATTAGCAACAACGAGACACGCATTAACAATGATTGGGTAAAGAATTTGAAAAAAAAAAAAAAAATTAGAATATAAAATAAATAAATACTTAATAATATTTATATGTTGAATTTAAACAAAAGAAAAAATAATAATAATAATAATAACAGGAAATAAAATCAAACAAGAACAACAACAAATAAATCCAAGCAATTACAATATTAACAACAACAAGAAGAACAACAACAAATAACAAGACATACCATCAATCATCATACTTCATGCTTCAGAAGCAAAAGCAATTAAACTTTGTGCTCTTTAAATTTTCTTTTACATAAAATCGTATAAATTTTGTCTCTTGCTTGGTAGTATGCGCTC
Source organism: Amiota minor (assembly GCA_037043295.1). Lineage (NCBI taxonomy): Eukaryota > Metazoa > Arthropoda > Insecta > Diptera > Drosophilidae > Amiota > Amiota minor. Next base: position 29,159 of record JBAMAW010001812.1, read on the forward strand.
TTTGACCTGTTGAGTCAGTCAGTCAGTACGCGTCGCTCTTTTATGTGTCAAAAGCATAAAGAGCGCGTGATTTTGTTTTACTTTGTTTGTTTCTCTATATATAAAAAAAAAAAAGCCGGCAACATATTTTGTTATTTGTTTTTGATTTTAACATTTCATTTCTCTATGTTTTCGTTTCCATTGTTTGATTGTTGTTTATTGTGTATTATTTTCTTTCTTTTTGTGCACAAAACAAAAAAACAAACAAGGTGCCAAAAATAAAATTGTCTATGTTTGTCAATGAACTTCATGTACAATATTTTTCCTTTCGTTTATTTACTTATTCATTGACGTCTTGCATTTCTTTTATTTAATTTATATTCTTTTTTTTTTTAAATTCAATAATTTTTGTGTTGTCTTTTGTTTGCAGTTAAATTTTAAATGAAAAACAAAAAAAAAAAAAAAAATATTAATAAATTTAACTTTTATCATCATGTGTATAATTTAAATAATGTTCGTGTTTCAATAATAATGAATTAATAATTTAAAAGAGAATAAAACAACTTTTTGTTATATTAAAAATTCATCATAGAATTCAGTTGTCTATTTCCTTGTGAAACGTTAAAACGCGTTTTTGATGACAAAAAAAAAAAAAATGATAGTAATTGAAACTAATAATGATGTAAGTTTGTTTTTGATTTTGTTTTATTTTTTTGATTGTTCAATATTATAACAATAAAAATCACTACAAACAAAAATATTATCTATTGTTACTTATTTGCATAAAAAACTTGGCACATTTTTGTTTTTCTTTATGGGTTATAATAATTTTATTTGTTGTTTTTGTTTATAAGTTTTTCAATGTGAAATGTTTATTAAGTTTAAGCTTGTGTTTGTAACATTGGAACTTTGTAGACCACACAACCTCACTACATCACTATTCGTTTATATACTCAAACATGTTTATGAAAAGATCCATTAAAAATTCATTTGGTTTTTGGTTTTGATGCATGTTAACGATGTGACACACAAATTCCTGACAGTTTAACCAAAAAACACAAAAATTTTTCAAAACTGGAAAATCGCCTGAAATATTTTAGGCTTGGAATGTTTATAAGCACTTTGGATTGACACTTGATAGCGGGTTGACCTGGCAATCTCACATTATGCACAAAAGAACACAACTGAACAGCAAAGTATCCATGCTGCGTGTTCTAAGCTAAGCACCTTCCCTACAAATTAATTCTTAAGCCATAATGGACTGGGGGAACAACTTCAAATTAAGAGCTGAACTCATACAAAGATTTCAGTCCAAGCTCTTAAAGAGGCTTGAAAGATTTTTAGTTCCAGCAAGCCGACGATCAAAACTGATCAAAAGTGTTATATCCTAGATCCAAAGCATATATCAGTGTGACCCAATTCCCATAGAACAAAAAGGTAGCAAACTGAAACAGAAGGAAATTGTTTTTTTGGTAGCCAACTTAAAACGAGAAAGAACATTTTTTTTTGTTTTACTCGCCTCGATTACGACTTTTCCTAATGTTTTCCAGTGAACCGAAAAGGTTTATTTCAAACCTCTGCCCTAGATGAATGGAGCAAAATAATCAAAAATGTTGCTTATAAGCTGCTTTTAAATTCATGACGCAAAGGCTTGCAGATGAGCTTAAGCTAAGCATATGTTATAAGCTACTGAAGCCAACATTTCCGTAGAGAAATAACAACATTCGCAACAAAAATTCTAGTATGTATAAGGATATTTTTCACCGTGTAAAAATACACTGATTTTTTTTTAAAATTTTTATGTTCATAAAAAGTTGTTTTTAAAACTAATTTTCGTTCCCTTGCCAACGAGATGTTTCTTATAAACTAAGAAATAACTGATATGTTTCTCATAAATTTCTATTCAGCCGTTTGCCTCCTACAATACATAACCAAAATATGTAAACGTGACGAACGCTTCCGCATTTTTGTTTGCCACTCTAGATATCGTAAAAAAGAATATCGATACTTTTAAAACATGTTTGTTTTGGAAATCAATCAATTAATCAATAGAGAAAATCGAAACCATTAGTTCGAGTAATTGATTCTTGTGTAGGAAACTTCAGTAACTCAGTTCAGAAACTTCAAGTAACTTGAAATACATATAAATATTTTTGTGAAAGGTAAAATATCTTTGTCATAGCCAAATATTTCATTCTTTTTTTTTTTAGCTTTATGACTAATAATAATAATAATCACGTTTTCTTGAATTGTTTGTTGTTTTAATCTAAATTAGTACAATAAATTAGAAATAAATGCTAATGAATCATTTGTAAATAGTTTTCAGAAGTCTTAATAGATTTTGAAAATCTCAGATATAGGATACAAAAATTCATATTCATATTCATATAACGAATCTTATTGTGGTTTCACTAAGGGAGTTTTAAATATTTATGAGAGAGACAATAAGAGTTATGATATTTTGATCTGATTGATGGATGAATCACCTGTTTTATTGAGAGTACAAATTAATTCGGTCTTTTTTTTTTTGTAAAAATAATACATCATTCAAAGTATTGCCCGCCGGAAGCGACTAATTTTTCCCATCTCTCTGGTATTTTTCGAATACCATCTCTAAAAAATGAGTCCTCTCTGTCCTCGATCCAAAAGATCTTCAAAAGACCCAAACCGGTGACCCCCCAAATCGTTTTGCATCCGTCGAAAAAGCCAGTAGTCGGAAGGAGCAAGGTCTTCAGAATATGGCGGGTGGGGTAAGACCTCCCATTTCAGCGTTTCCAGGTAATTTTTGACCGTTCCAGCTACGTAGGGCCGAGCGTTATCATGTTGCAATATCAGCTTGTCATGGAACAAAGGTCCTAGGTACATTTGACTTCATATTTTACATTTCTTATTCTCAAACAAATTTCTGTTTAGATCAGAAACAAATTAGTAATCACCATTGATCAATTTCTTGGATTTCTTAGTCTTCAATATGAGCTATGATTGATTTAATGGTGGTCTTCGATTTCTTTGGAGTTTGTTAGCACGATAATTTGACTATTCCCCATATTTCAAGCTATAAAGTTTACAATTTTTGTTTGTTTTTATTATCCTTGCATACTTTCAGCTGATTTTAATAAATCTCATGATTTGAATAAAAACTAGTTTTTTTTTAACATAATTTTAATAATTTAATTTGTCTCAATTAATCTACAAGTTTTTTTTGCTTTATGGTCAATAATCATATTTCTTTTTTTTATTGCAATAAATGTCATAGTTTTATTTGCGGTTTTATTTCCTATTAATTTTGTTAATAAGTGTTTTTTTATGGATTAAGTTTTAAATGGAAAAGATTTTGCATATTTTCTATGAAATAAAATTTAAATTAACTATAAATTTGATGATATAAATGTGTTTAATATGAGAAAAAATTACTTGATTATTTACATTTGATTGACAGACATCATTTAAGATTCAAAGTGATTATTTCATGTGAATTGAATTGTAGGGAGATAGATTATGGTCATTCAATTTACTTCTTTCTTTGATCTATTAAACACAATTTCCACAATTTCATTCATTTCACACATTTAACTAAATTTCTATCATGTTTAAAAAGTAAATAATGTCCAAGTTTTATACTCTAACCAAAATTAATTTCTTAAAACCAAACTTTAATTATATCAATCAATTTGTTCAACCAGTTTTCGTTTATTCTACCCAAATCAATACATACCACACACACCACTCGTCCACTCTTGAAACCAGAACTCAAAACACAATTATTGACATGTGTGTGTGTTCCAAATTGAGTACTTTGAAGAATAGTAAGTACTTCACAGTCATAAGAGGCACCACAAAATGACCAATGAATGATGATGATCATAATGATGTAACTAATAGAAATGTCAATGAAGATTGGTGGTGATGATGACAATGGCTATGATGATAATGATAATGTTACAGACGATGCTTCAAAAAGCATTGGTTGAGTAGCTAATTTGCAACTTGTAATCATCTTCAGATACAATTCCCTTTAGATATGTCAAAATATTGTAGTTCTTGCCGCCTAACTGTCAAGTACACTATTCGTTCGTATAACCATGAAATATCCTTTGGCACATCTGTCAGTTAGAAATATAGTCAATGTCTGTTGTCTGTCATCGCTTACACTATGTCATCTCACCAATGGTTGGTGGTAGTTATTTCGTTTCTATTTTTATGTTGCTTGTTCTACAAATTGTGTTTCATCCATTTCCATTGCTATATCCGTTTCCTTTGGTTTGTTGTACGCTTTGCTCCTTAATTTAAATACAGTTTGTTATACTTTACTTATCTCATAGTTGCATAGGAAGGTCCTCGACATTTTCTGTACTAAAGTGGTTTTCCACACAGAGAACGTGACTTGATATTAAAAAAAAAAATCTAATATGGAAATATACAATTCAAAAGTCCATTGGTCCTTTCTTTACATTCTGTTCTTTGTTATTTAATTTTTATTTTTTTTTTGTTTTTTTATATTTTTAATTTAACGAATTTTTCATTTTCCTTTTTATATATAAAGTTTTGTGTCTTTTTTTGAATGGTCATTCATCATCGTCTCGTATATTGTTGAAATTTATTGTATTTCTTTCTTTTTGGGGGTGGGGGTGGTGGTCGGGGGTTGCTCCTAACATTTGAATACTTTTGGGGTTATGTATGAATTTCAAATTTATAATTTCTATCTTCTGTGCAGTTTGGCATGTTTTCCCATTTATTTAAATATTTTTTTTTTAACTATTTTTCTACTTGTAAAATGAAACATCAAAAATAGAAATGCTTTTTCGATATGAATTTAATTGATTTTTAGAGTAAAGAAAATCCTCATTTTTTAAATTGAAGGTTATTTGAAATATTTTCAATATATTTTCATTTTTAATATGAATTGCAATTTATTTTAAAAAGAAATGAAAAATTTACTGATTCCATCACTGAGTAAGGTTCTTATTTTTGATAGAATTTACATACATTTGTTTGTTCCTTGATTCAAAAAACTCAATAAAAGATTAGTAAGAATCATGATTTCTTGTGTACAATAGATGAAATAGAAATTGACAATGATAGAATTTCAATCACTTCATTTGAAAAGTATAAATATTTGATTGAAACTACAAGTCATTCATTATAATTTGTTTGGTCATCAAATATGAACAAACATTCCAAAATTGACCTTGAGTTCATTGATTATTTGTTTTTTTTTGTATTGTATTTTTATAAACATTTATATACAATACAAAAGACCCATTAAACGTTTATCAATCTGATCAATATTGTTAACATTTCCTCAATGTAACCATGATCTCATGTCTGCTACCCTTCGTTAGCACGCAAGCAAGTTTAGGTTATTCGGTTGTCATAGTCATGCAATACTATGTTTACTTGAATCTAGATTTCATATTTTAAAACATAGACCGAATAATTTATCAGTTGCTGAGTTAACAAGACAAGTTTTCAGAGAATCTAACAACTTTTAATGAACATGACCGAGAAGAGTCGAAGTGGATTTTGATTATTTAGGAAGTAATGGCCTGAAGTTTTGTATAGGAATTTTCTATATTTTCTCAGACTAGGAGTTTCAAATATTTATCATAATGAGGGTTTATTGCGAAATCAAAACTCGACCTTCCTTGGATTTCAGCACATCCATTGTTTCGTTAGCCTGAAGGTTCAGCAATCCTTTTATTTCCAGATGCCTTATAGCAATTATTGACAATTGCTTGCCCATCTCCATAGCTGATAACTTGAGTCTGAATGCTACTCGCTTCTTCCGGAGTATTTGCTCCAGACAAAATCAAAATTGTCAATGACATCTGCTACCAGAGGATAGTTCTTTTCTTTATCAGCTGTTAACTGCTGCATGACTTGTGTTGCCAGAGATGGTTCAGAGTTGGTCCCGAACATGACTGTTGAACAACTATTATATTATACGCTATGCGATAATAATTCCTTAACATCAAGGCATTATAAGAGTTTGTATATCTGCCATGAACAAAATTTCAATGATCGCCGAGCATCTAAATCCAAATGAAGATTCGATATCGTTTAATGAGAGTAAGAGACGAACATTCCTTTCAAATTCTTTAGATTCCATATAAAAAAGTGACTGAAATTTTAACAGAATGAATGTGTTTCACCAACAAAACAAATATTCATAAGAATACTTGATATAACAATAGATCCCCCACAATAAACCGATTATTATTCAAAACATTTATTGTAAGAAAATGGAATGCAAAATAAACCCTCTTTTTAGTGTTTTCAGTGTTTCTGCCTTAATTTTTATTCTGTATAAAATTATTAACATTGTTTGGAATATATTTAAACAATTTAAAACAAAGAAATTTGAGCTACACTAAGAAAATGAAACATAAAGGAAACTCTTATCTAGAAAATTCTTTAGTTTAGAGTTTTTATGTTAATTTTTTTTTATTTTATATAAAAGGCTTAAAGTTTTTATTGGTTTCATTTTTTGCTTTCCATTCTATAAAATTTAAAACTGTGAAACCTTGGGCTAATTTTGTTCATTCGTCGCGTTTTGTTTATCTATTTCTTGGCATATTCATTCGTAGTTTGCGCGTGTTATGCCACTTAAAAGTCCATTCACATCCTAAACTACTTCAAAAGTTATTTTCACAGCAATTCGATTTTTCTTTTTACCAAAAGTAAAGTGAACACGAAACCAGTTTTTTTTCTTTTTTTTTTTTCATTAAATATGCCACAAGTCAACATTTGAATAAGAACAATCTACATACTACTAGTTGTCCAACTACTACTATGTCCAAACAACAAGGTAACACAATATTGTTGTACCAATTGCTAAAGCATATAGAACCCAAAGTAGAATAGAAATCATGTTGTAGACCAACCGCAAAGTGTACAATGCTTCCGTCACCTTTCCTTGTCGTTGCCAAAGTTCAATATAGGCCAACAAAAGAGAATGAATGAAGGCAGCAAAAGTTTTTACCACCAAAAACCGAGTGAGTGCTTTCAGTTTGTATTTGGCAAATAAACGCAATTTGGAAAGAACTCAATAGGCACACAAAATTGTTGTCATAGAAGCCTCATAGATTTACTGAGTTACGTTTATATGTATCCATTTGAGCGGAAAGACATTTTTGCACCAGTTTAGATATTTTATTTTTATACAAAGAATCCAGAACTTCAGTCTGTCAGTCAGTAATCAAGTAAATGTAATTTTCCTAGAAAAAGTTGGGCCATAAACTTGATGTGTAACATTTGGCATGTTATCTATTAATTATTATTATGTTTTTAGGCCTCATTGACTTGATGAAGTACATAGTCGTAGTTGACGCAATAAACATGCCTTATTGATAAAATATGTAATTTCCCTTCTTCTATAAAACAATCTTTAAAATTACAAAATTTTTATGTTGCTGATTTGGTGGCCTTGGCCCTAAACGAAGATGCTTGAACGATCGCGACAATCATTCAGTTAAATATTAATAATAATAATTATTATTATTACATATTAACTTCTTCTCTAATTTGAGAAAGAAAAAGTATCTGTACTTACTATAGAATATATTTCTTTTGAATAAATTTTATTGCGCAGTTTCAAGTTGAGTGATTTCAATTTTTTCTGCTGTGTTTCTATTTGTTTTTACTGCATAAATTTATTAATTATACGACGGATGATATTTATGGAAATTATTTCTATGTATAGTAGACACATGTGTGTCATAGTTGTTTTTTATTTTATTCTTTGTAAGTGTTGTACAACACCCTCAGGTCAAGTTTTGTGTGGCATACTTATTTTTTTCTGTTTTTTTTTTTTTTTGATTGTTTTCTATTTTTATCCTCATCTGCTGTTGCTGCTTTGTCTTGGCCAACATAATAATTGTCAGAGACAAACGAAAAAGTAGCATAAAGTATATCCCAAGGGCACACTTTAACAGGCTGAGGCTACTAGTTGGAAAATAGAAAATAGGTAGTGGGTTGCTTGATTGTTTTTGGAGTGGTTTTGTCGCTTTATACTAGGTTAATAACCCGAGTGTTATAAATTTAAATAGGATAAAGGTTAATTAAATGTGTAATTTATAAAACCATTTAGTTAACAAACTTAATTTTTTATTTAATCTCTAATATGGTTAAATTTAATTTACATTAATTCTTCTAGAAAAGCATACAATAATAATACATAATGAGTTGTGTCTTAGATGCAGGGACAAGAAGGATTAGTAATCAAGTCAACTTTTAATTGTATGTGTTCAAATTTACCCAAAGTTAGAAAGAGATACTTAGGATCCTTTTGTTATAAAAGTATTCACATTATACACAATTTCTCTTTCACATAAATCTTCTTTAAAAAAATTCTCTTAATGACATTGAAAACCATATCAAGCCTTTTAAAAACGTTTTCACGTTAAAATTCCCGGTTGATTGAATCTTCTAAATGCCAACCCATTATACCCTATGTATATGCATAGAGCAGTTGCTGCATGGATGTTCTTCCGGTTAAACAACAGCAACAGGGATAATGACGAAAGTGTAAAGTTGTTGTCGTAGGCATTGATGCTGCATCGGATGTGGATGCCTACATTCAAGGGATTTTACGCCTCATCTTTACAAAACAATTTTAAATAAATTTCAAACTAAAAAATTTTTCTGAAATTTTTAATAAAGGACATAGCATCAATGAAAAAATTGTCCAAGTGCGAGTCAGACTCGTACACGGAGGGTTCCATACCAGATTGGGGTTTGTATGGGAGGTACTTCCCCTAGTGGTCCCATTTGACTGATTCCAACAAATGTACCGCGCCTATATCAAAAACTTTTAGTGTCTAAATTTCAGTTCATTAGTCCAAAAAAAAAAAAAAAATTTTTCGAATAAGAACCTTAATTTTAATGAGGGTTTGTATGGGAGGTACCCTCCCTAGTAGTCCGATCAAACTGAAAATTCGACAATATATCTGAATTTCAAGATCGTGGGACCCCTTTAAGTTTTTGAAAATATTTTAGTTTTAGTATTTATTTCTGATGCCCGGATAGAACTACACATTCAACTCTCTAGCTATTGCGGTTTATGAGATAAGACCCGAGGACGGACCGACGGACGGACAACGAAGTCTCTGCAGTAGGGTTCCTTTTCCCTAAAAACGAAAAATAAATCACAAGGTCTTTTTCATCCTTTTACATTTTGGTTTCTTAAAATGAAAATTTTGCCATTTATTTGCGAACTCTGGTTTTTCATAAATTTTACTTAGCTGTTCAGGATACAGAAAAGCCTGTATCAATGACACACTGCATGTAAATATGCTATTAGTTCAAAAGAAATATATTAAGTCAATAGCGAGATCATTATGATATGTCGATGTGATTTCGATTGGTATCTCTATATTAGAAGTTAAGAACCATATGATTAATATTTCCTTTTATCATCTAGTAAGAGATCTCGATTTGGCATATTTTAATACTTTTAGCTTTTCATAATATCATTTACAAGCTTCCATTGCTTGAAATATAAATAAGGCAATAATATCATAATAGTTATATTCTTAAATTGATTTAAAAATATTATCTCTAGGAAAAATTATACGTGTTCATGTTTTACTTTTTAAATTCTTATTGGATTTTGCACTTAAGCAATACATTATCTGTTTAATGTTTAATTATTAAAATATATGTATTTATTTTTGTAAAATTAAGATTTTTAATAAATATGTCTACTCTATATAATTCCAGACGGGAGTATCGCTTACACCCGAAATGTTGCTCACGACCTCTGAGTCATCGACGCACAGTGCCGCCGAGGTAGCGGGACGTTTGCAAGTGGATGTGCGTACAGGCCTTAAATGGACCGAAGCTAAATATCGCGCAAAAATCATTGGACATAATGAACTTAATGTCATCGAAGAGGATCCAACATGGAAGAAATACATAGAACAATTTAAGAACCCACTCATCTTACTCCTGCTTGGCTCAGCATTAGTTTCGGTGATCATGAAACAATATGATGATGCTGTCAGTATAACAATAGCGATACTGATAGTTGTTACAGTGGCATTCATACAGGAATATCGTTCGGAGAAGAGTCTTGAAGAGTTAAAGAAATTAGTGCCACCAGAGTGTCATTGCTTACGCGAATCACGACTTGATACATTTTTGGCACGCGAACTAGTACCCGGCGATGTGGTCCATTTAAATGTGGGAGATCGTGTACCAGCGGATATACGACTTTTTGATGCAGTGGATCTTTCTATTGATGAGTCAAGTTTCACTGGTGAAACTGAGCCGGCACGTAAAATCACCGATGTACTGTTGAATAATACAAATACAAAGGATCACAGCAACATGAAGAACATCGCCTTCATGGGCACACTTGTGCGTTGTGGCAATGGCAAGGGTATTGTTGTCAGTACTGGTGAACGCAGTGAATTCGGTGAAGTCTTTAAAATGATGCAGGCGGAAGAATCACCAAAGACACCATTACAAAAATCAATGGATATTCTTGGAGCCCAATTGAGTTTTTACTCATTCATTATAATTGGTGTCATTATGCTACTTGGTTGGCTACAAGGCAAACCACTCTCAGAGATGTTTAATATCAGTGTCTCCCTTGCCGTGGCTGCCATACCCGAGGGTCTCCCCATCGTAGTCACTGTGACACTTGCTTTGGGTGTTATGCGCATGGCCAAACGCAATGCAATTGTTAAGAAGCTACCCACTGTAGAGACGTTGGGTTGTGTCAATGTCATTTGTTCGGATAAAACTGGCACACTTACAAAGAACGAGATGACAGCAACGATTATCATCACAGCGGATGGTTATATGGCTGATGTTACTGGTGCCGGATACAATGATCAAGGCGAAATACATATACGTCATTGTAATAATGTCGAGATGGCAAAAACCAATATCACCAATTTGCTTGAGATTGGTGCCGTTTGCAATAATGCTTACATACAGAATGGTACATTGTTGGGTCAACCGACTGAGGGTGCCCTCATTGCAGTTGCCATGAAGAATGGCATGTATGCCACAGCTGAGAACTATGTACGCATTCAGGAATATCCATTTTCATCAGAACAAAAAATGATGGCTGTCAAGTGTATACACAAGTATAACAACAATAAGGAGGAAATATTCTTTGCAAAGGGCGCCTTGGAAATGCTTTTGCCTCAATGTACGAAATATCAATTTGGTTCACAAACGGTCCCATTGACCAAACAAAATGAAGCGGAATTTCTTGCCGAAGCGTATGAAATCGGACGTAAAGGCTTACGTGTTTTGGCATTGGCTAAAGGTCGTTCAATGCAAGATTTGGTATATTGTGGCCTTGTTGGCATTACCGATCCACCAAGACCCTTAGTACGGGAATCCATTGAGTTGTTAATGCAAAGCGGTGTACGTGTCAAAATGGTCACTGGCGATGCACAAGAAACTGCATTAGCTGTTGGTAAGTACATAGGTATAGCATTGTAAGTGCACTTGGAACTATAATCTTCTTAAATGAAAACCCATAGCATTTAGTTCAACATTGTTGATTTGGGTCTCTTGTCGCTTAGTGTGTGATTATTGGCTGTTCAAGACTTAAAACATGACTTCATTACATTTCTCTTTATTTCTCTCTATCTCTTACTGAGTTGGCAATGTAACTTGAATACACTTTACACTTCTCATTGAATTCAGCGTGGAAGTTTATGTATATATGCTTCATCAGTTCGTCTGTTTTTATGCAAACTAGTCCTTCAGTTTTTGAGATAGAGAGTTTTGTAGATTTGTCGGAATTAGACGAATAGGACAACTAGGAGGGGTACTTCCCATACAAACCCAAATTTAAATGTATGTTTGTATTGCAAAAACTTTTTTGTTTTTTGTATTATCGAACTGGAATTTGTATACTGGAAGTCTCTGACCCATAACTTCCATATAAACTCAGAGAAAAATTTATGTTCTTATTGGAAACCTTTTTTTTTTTTTTTTTGTATTATCGAACTGAAATTTGGATACCGCAAATGTCTGGCCCACTTTCATCTACCATGTAAAATTCAAGATCCTACGATTTCTGGATCGCATAGCTCCCATATAAAACCATATTTATATTCATGTTCTTATTAGAAAAATGGCATTGTTTATTGTATTATCGATTTGAAATTTGGGCACTATAAGTTTCTAATCCTTGTTCACCAACCATGTAAGTTTCAACACCTTAGGATTACTGGATCGGTTTCAATATTGAAATGTAGTATGAATACTGACTCTTCCCAAAACATAAGTGAAATCAATAAGGTAACATTTCTATATTTCCGAAGATAACCTTCTCTTTTCTTCTGTTCAACTTTTTTCTACGTAATGCCTGTTGGGATGATGAGGTTTTATCTCCTAATTATTGGTTTCATGGGCCAACATTGTGACTATTTTTTAGATCCTCGTTTCTCTTTGTCCAACCCAAAAGACGGTTAGCTTGCTTTCTGAATTTTTATACTACTATTAAATCATCATCATTTTATCTCTTCAATTATATAATGACACTCGTATTATTTACAGTCTAGTATTTCTTACCATTTATTGGTCCCTAATACTGCGATTGGCGCCTTGAGCTGATAACAAAATTGTCAGCCAGTCTTCTTTACACTCAAACCTTTAATTCTATATAATTTAATGCATTGAGACTGAGGTGTTGACGATGGTCACAGTTAACTAACAACGACTCTAATTTAGATTTTCAATTAAAATTCAATCAATATGCAACTCGATTTTCAATCAAATTTTGTTGCAAAAAAAAAAAAAAGAAATGTACTCAAGGCAATCATCTTTGACATGACTCATAGAGTCTGGTGGTGGGTCATGGTGCCCAAGTGTGTTTTGTCATTCATGACTCAGATGAAACTCAATGAACTAACCAACGCTTTTATAATTATATCGAAAAGCTAAGGGAATTGTAGTGATGACAAAAAAGGGGGGGAAAAAAAATTTCTGCTTTATAAGAATTTTTCTTCTATCTATTTCGCTTTAAAAATTGTTTTGAAGAAAGGAGTAGACAACAACAGTATATCATCATGGTTGTTGCTCAGTTGTCTGTCTAAGGACACAAACATTTAATTATTGTGAATGTTAGTGACGGCGGCGACAAACCACGTTGATGATGATGATGATGATGACTAAACTGACGATGACTAGTAGTGATATCAGGCAAAGGCGAAGGTTGGTGGAAAAACCATCTAGTAGTCTCTCATTCTGTTGTCAACAGGATATAGAAACCCGGTCTTCTCATAGAGCTTTGTTATTACCTTTTTTGCACGGTTACCTTTCATTTTTTTTTTCTTTTCTGTATTGCTTTTTGCCTTTGGCGAGCTTGGTTTTCATGGTATCATGTAATGAGAAAAATGTGTAAAAACTTGGAATACTTTTGAAATAATAAAAATAAAAAGATAAGAGAGAAAGGAAAAAAAAGGCATTGCATACATTAAGCACATTTCTAGATATTTGATTTGAAAATTTAATGGAAATTGTCTTCTAAGTATTATAATTTTTTGTGAATTTTGCTATTGCATTAGTGGAACTAAATTTAAGACAAGTATGGTATGTATTTGTTTAAATACTTAGGTTTTTGCCTACTTGTGAAACTTGGTAAATTTTACACAATTTAAACGCTGCAATAAACTTGTGTTTGTCATGTGCCCTTGTTGCTTTGAAACGCCCAAAAGTCAACTTCGAACTTCAACTCTTGGTTGGCAGATGCTTGAAACTTGTGTTTGATTTCCTCTTCACTATGACTATGACAACGACGATGACTTCGAAAACTTAACTTGAAGACAATTCCAACAATATGGTTAATTAATTCTTGTTGCCAAATATACGGTACTTAACTCTCTACTGAACTGTTCTGTTTCCTTAATAAGGACTTCAACACTTGAACTTCTTCTGCTCTAACTCTACTGTTACTTTACATTATAGCACATCACATCCTATCCCATCACATCCTATCCCATCCCATCCCATCAAATGTATACATCTGCTACTTCTTGCATGTAAACCTTTTGCAGTTTCCACTTAATTTTAGTAATTTTAGCAAAATTTTAAGTTGACAAATTAAGCTCTCAACCTTTTTATTTTAAAATCATTTTCCTTTTTGTTGCTCTTCTCTTTTATTAACCCCAAGACTTTTCTTCAATGTCCGTTGTCCTTTCTTTTAGTTTTTAGCTTTCTATTTGGTCCTTCCTTTCTTTGTCCAATGTCCTAGTTACTCGTTTTAATTTGTGGCCAAAGTTTAATGTTGTCACATAAATTTTTTTTTGCATTTTCATCATTGCCCAACATCATCATTATCATCATCGTCATCATTGTTGGCTAGTATTTTTTGGCCAATTTGTGTCTTTATGTGCATGTGTTTTTCCTAGAGACTTAAGTATTTTATAGGTTTTGTGGTGGCTGAATATCCTTTTAGTTTTGATGGGATTCCATTTTAATTTGTCAAACATTGTAACAAATTTATTTGCATACTCTTTTCCTTTTTTAAGGTTTCCTATCCTGTCAACTTTTTATTATGGTTATTTTGGGTGTTTATATTGCATATTTTGTGTGAAAGTAGCAGGGTGACAGTTTGGGTTGTTTAATGATTTTGTCAATAGGTAATTTATACTTGTTGAAACATCATGATGGGTTCTCAAATTAATTAAAATGGGGTATAACCATCACAACTAAGTATATAGTTATTGTTTCTATTATTTTGAAAATAAACCAAACATTTGTAATTTGAGGAGGAACTCTATTGAATTCAATATTGATATTGGGTTTGTTTTTACATTTAAAGTTGACATACGTAATTCTGAGGATATCTATTTGAAGAAATAAAAGCGAAGCGGATACGGCTATCAATGGGAAAGCAATGTTAAGACCTTCTTAAGTGAAATTCTCAGAAGTTTTTGCATCGAGTCGCCATCCTTGATGTAACCCCAGATCCATCATACGCAAGAGACCGAGCTACAGTGAAAATATGAATTTTTTGGTATGAAACTGCTCCGAAAAGGGCAAGACCGTCCCATCTGTCGGAAAGCTCTTGGGGACGATTTTTGGCTTTCAATTACTACAGTTAATTATTGGACTGATCCGATACAAAATTGAAGGAGAAACAGCCCAATTTGGCAAAGAATGTTCTGCATCACTACGGGCGGCTAAATTGTATGAACTGTATTACGAATTGTTGCCGTAACTACATTACTCTACTGACTTGGGTCCTTGCGACTTCTTTCTGTTCCCCCAAAAGAAATGGCAAAAACATTGGAAAAAGGTGCATTTTACTGAAAGGAGACTGCCATTTTATTTCTACCTTCGTAAAGTCAAGTTTCATTAGATTTTTGAAGTGAAACTTCTTTAGTTAAGGGGAGTAAATCCAATAATATGATACCGAAATGTTACGGAAATCAAAATGCGAAGATGCTTCAGAGACGTAGTGGGGGTTCGTACGTTCTTTCGTAAACACAATCAGTAAAGCATTTTTCATCTCTCTCTTACTCATGCATAAGCATTCATTCTCCACGCTGCAGACGAGCCACTCCCCACTCAGTCTCTGATGCATCATCGCATTTTGATTTCATTTTTTCATTTTTGGATTTACCTCCCTTCGCTGATGATGATTCACTTCCATATTGTGCTTATAAGGGTGAGGCACACTACTTAAATTTTTATTTTCTATTTTTCCATTAGCTTATCATTTTTAATCAAGATATATGAGAATATCATCGACACACTATTGCATTCTTTAGAGTTTAGAAAGGGAGCAAGGTTTGGTAGGTGTAGTGGGTGGTGATGAAGTTTAGTCAACTATAGCTTTTGTCCTGGAGATTCATAAAAGAGAATGGAAAGATTTTGGATTATTTTGTCCAGATCAACAGAGTCATCATTTTCCATTGCAGCACTAGATCACTGGAAGCATGCGTTTTGCTTGGTGTATTAGTAGTTCGACTTAGACTCACAACTGCAATGAATGTTTTCAATTGCTGTTTATGATCCATTTATCATCACAAGTAACATTTCGATTCAGAAAAGGGTCATTTAGTGACGAGAAAGGGTCACTTATCTAACTTTTTCAATACCAGATGAGGTCATATTTGTTTTATTATTACATAAATGATGATAAATCATGTGAGTTGAACTTTTCAAGCGCATCTTAATTTCCACAGTACAACCCAGTAAATAGATTTCATTTTTCTTTACATTTTTTTTTTTCTATTGTATTAAAACTTTCTATACAAAATGAGAATATTTTTGTTGTTTATAAAATAAATAAAGCTCAATTCAGACAAACTTTAAGTAAAACATCTACTTCCCATCTCTTTTGTATAGCAAACAAATCTCAATATTGCAACAATAACTTTGTTTTAACAAATGTTAACTTCCATATGTAAACTTTATAAACCACAATCATTTTTAAACACGATAACTTCCGGAAATATTGTCTCGTCGTCCGTACAATTCTAACTTGATAAACTCAAATTCAGTTGATGGTGTCTATCATTTTCTGTTATGCAACACAGAAAACAAAAATTGTATTTATTGTACAATAAAAAAAAAAGTTTAAACTTTTCTAAACAAACAATTAACTTTTATATATTTTCCTATCTATGTATATTGCAACAGCTTATAATTTATACTCGTATTGTATATTTTTTGATTTTATTTTTGTGTGTGTTTTCCAATGATGAATTTTCCTCCAAACAAAGTTTAACGTAATATTTGTGGTTGTCACAACAAATTTTAGCCATAGTGATGCTCTTCTCTACACAAAGTTTACACTACAAAACCATATAAAATTTGGGGTTAAAAAAAAAAAAAGAAGAAGAAATTGGGAAAAAGTTTATTGAGAGTTAACTGAATAACAGACAAAACCACATAATGATGAAGACAGGAAGGAAGGTCTCTCTCTTAGGGGCAAGAAAAATAATAGTTCGTTTGAGTTGTTGAGGTTGAAAAGAACCATAATCAGAGGCAAATAGACATAGCAGCAGGATCACAGTATTAAAAGGGAAAACTTTTTGTGGGTTGGGAAATGAAAATTTGTTGTTGTTGTTGTTGATATTGACTTTAGACACCCGAACCGGCCGGGCTTACTTTACTTACTTTAAAAGTTTTAATAACTCAGAAACAATTTTCATTCATTTCGGTTATAACGAATTTTTATATTACTTACTTTTAAGGTTAGAAAACATTTGTCTTTTGATTTGATCAAAGAGCTAAGGAGTTTTAGAATATTAATGATAAATGATAGCAGCATAAATTTATAAATATAATCCAACAGATTTTGATCTGTGCCCAAAAACCCAAAATATTCTTATTAATTCATTCTCTTATTACTCAAAAAGACTGAAGGGCATTTAAGGCACCTAGGTGAGAGAATTTGAAATGAGAATAAAATAAGTTTTTAATAACTAAGAGAAAAGTTTCATAGAATATCGAGAAAAATCTAAAATGCCAAGTAACACAGAATGTTATCAATTTCTTTGAATCAAACATCATAACAAGACAAAATCTTTTTTATTTTGTTTTCAAATTTTTGACCAAGTTAACTTCTTAAATGAGAATCATTCTTAATCCTATGCATGACTGAATCTTTATCTACCTCGAAATGGAAAAACAAAGCAATTTTCAAGATGTGCAACTATTTCCGTTTGAGTTTTTCCTGTTTTGAAAGAATTACTTCAAGTGAAAAAGAGATAATGATGATGATGATGATGATGACGACGACTACGACGGAAGTTGAAGTTAGATAAAGTGTTGTTTGGAAGGATGAAGGTGATAATGTTGGTATAGAGAAGCATAAAAAGAAGCAAAGAAATCTCAGATCAAAAGTGGAAACGGAAATGCGTATTGTGTTCAGTAAATAACTTCAAAGTCGCTGTTCATGTTGCTGATGCTGCTGTTGTTTGTTAAGGATTGATTTTATACCCTTGGGTAGTTGTTTCTCTTTGTGAAATTTTCTAGGTATTGTTGGCTTTTTTTTATTTAAATTTTTTGTTATCATTGTTTGCAGCTCAAGGTCCTTTTACTTGTATCTATCTAAATACAAAATGACATATTGATGATGATGGTAATGATGATGATGATGATGAGGGTTAATGATGAATTCCAATGCATTCAGTAGTTTTTATCATCATCGTCATCGTCATCTTCATCTTCATTATTATTTTTTCGCGTATATTTTTCGTAATTGAAAATTGTATTGCTGGCTCTGTGAATGAGGCATCCATGTCATCTTTTTTATATTTTCTTATTTTAATCTGTAAGATGCAGCATCCTGTTAAACGTATCTGAAGGAAAATGTCTTTGTTAAGTATTTGCTTTTATAGTTGAATGTCTTTTGACACTCACTCATCCAATCTGTTGAATTTCTCTTTCCCTGACATTTACTCATCCCATCCGTTCACCAAGTTATTCAATAGTTCTTGTTTATTAAGAGTTTATAAAGCATAGAACAGCAGCACACTCGTATCCGCTCGTATCCACGGAACGTCGTCATCAACATCACCAACAGAAAGTGAAGCTCAATCGCAGTTTCTTCATCTTCATCATCTCACATCTCACATTTTGATATTCTCCTTCATCTTTTGTACGTGACAGTTGATTTTAGCTTTCTTTCTTTTATTTTTTTTTTTGCAAATTTTCTTCTGAAAATTTCGTGACTTTTTTGTGCAGTTTTTCCTTTTCATGTTACTGAGTCTTCTATCGTGCAATGATTATCTTGTGTCCTTCCACATTATCTCCATACATGGTGCATACATACATATGTATGTACAATATATTGTATAAGAAATAGAGAAGTTGGGGGATTATCTTTGTGATATATCAGCTGCTTGTAATCATCATCATTTGCTAGAAGCAAAAAAATATGCTCTGATTGTGCATCAAGAATGAGAGTGAGAAATCGTTTTAAGTGCTTCCAGCATCATACGCACGTTCTTCATACAAAATTCCTAATTGGATGCTGCTGCTGTTGCTGTTGCAGTGTACTTGATGTTGACGAGTGTTGAGAATTAGAATAGAATAGTGTGCATGTAGTTCTTAAAAAATTTACACATTATTCGAACAATGAAGGAGCCTATTTTCATATTATAAATTATGGAAATCATAAAATAATTAAGTATAAGAATATTCAATTCTAAATGGGATATGACTCTCTCTGTACAGGGTGAATTTAGAAAACTTAATTAAGACTTTTTCTATCTTAATTTTGGATCTACCTTTAAGATTTTAAAGAAATGAATATTATAGATCTGGAGATTGAGTGTCAACAAAGAATGACAATAAGATGGTTGGTCTGAATCCTTGCATTGACTTGCAAAGTATAACATAAGGGCTTTCCAATTAGCCTCCTGCAGGAACAGTGGGATATTCTTGTAGATCACTCATACTAGTCCTCGAAATTTCTTGTTTGTTTGAGTATGTTGCATTACGTATATAAGAGGCTTCATGTGTCCCATGACTTGTATCCATCCTCACTTGTAGTCAATTGACCAGTGATATGTAGTTGAATGTGATTCTTTGTTTCAGAAATATGAGGTGTTCGTTTCTTGACTCATGTCAATAGCTTAGAAAATCATCTGAGTAATATAATTTGAGTTCCTTTTCGTTTAAAAATCGTTTTAAAAACAAAAAAACCAAACCATTGCAAGTGGTGTAACAAATCCTTTTCTAGTGTTAACGCGTCTCAAGGTTTTTAAAAGCAAATTTTACTCATGCTGTCTTGTGGTCCTTCTGGAATCCTGGCGTCTTCCTCATTACAATGTATATTGATGCCATTGCAGACATTGTAATGCTGGTATATGCAGAAAGCCAATTGAGAATTACTAGCTCATTTCTATATTTAACAATTGTTGTGTCCATGTTCGACCCATTAATTTTGAAAATTCGTCAATTAATTTGAAAGTGATAATTTTCTTTTTCGTATCAAACAATAAGTACACCTAAACACTACTTTTTTTCTGCATTTTTTGTATAGTTTTTTATACATATAATTAGCAACGAAAGGACTTCCAATAGTAAAATTAATATCACTTTTCGAGGCTTTACTAAGAATAGGATACAGCGGTTTTTCATTGCGCATTACCTTTTGTACTCTCATTGTCTTTCATAACGATGTAACCCACAGAACCCTTTACGCGAGACCCCACAAAGTAAGAGAATTGTTACTGTTATGACAATAAATGATTGGGGGTAAGTCTGATTGTCCCCAATTTATGGGCTGATGAGTTCAATACTAATACACACGCATCTTACTGAGGTGATATGTGACAGAATTTTCTGATGGCTGTTAGAGGTAGCCCAGAACAACATTGCTTTTCAATATATTTATAAAGAATTTTTCCTTTTAAATCATTGAAAATTCTTTCTTCTGCTAGTATCACTTAAATAAAATTCAATTGTTTATTCCAACTGACTTGATATTCCTGGAAATTAAAGTTCACCTTTCTTTAAAGAATCAACTTAAAGAAATAACATAACAAATTACAAATTACATTTCAAAAGTTGAGAGGAAAAAAAAAAAATTCTTCTTTGTGAATCAAAGATGAAACCCTGCAACAGAAACAACTCCTTCCTTTTATGGTTTCCTTAACTAACAACATTTTCATACACAATTCGCGACTGTTACTGATGTTGTTGTGTGCATCCTTTTCATTTTTAAATATTGTATTTCTTTTATTCTCAACGTTGTCCATTTTTCCTGGAGATTCCCTTTTTATTTTTGTGTGTGTTCTTTTGATTATCTTCAATGTCCTGTAACGCGCCTCCACTTTCCTTGCTTTCTATTGTCTATCAACGCTTGCTTTGAATAAGTTTTAATTACTTTTTTGCACAATTTTCTTCTTTTTCTTTCTTTGGTATTCTCTTTCTTTATTTTGTTTATTATTTATTGTGGTATACAATACATTTCCTCTTTTGTGTTGTGTCTTTAAATAATTTATTAAATATTTAATAAAGAAAGTTGCAGGTGTTTGTAGGAAGGCAAGAATTACTCAGCTTATTACTTTTAATCCTTTAGTTAATCATTTTCATTATACACAGTTTATTGTTTAAAAACTTAAGGACGTTTACAACCAACTTTGTTGACTTCAACAGATCCTCCATTTCATCCATAACCTAGACCCTAAGAATTTCTAGTCTTTTTACTATTTGTACTTCTTCTATTTTCCTGCATTTTATTTGTGTTGGCTTTTCCCATCAATTGAGTTTCAAAAGTTTTTCCTCCTTCATCTCTTGACATAATCCCTGGCTCCCTCCCTCTTAGATTGACTTCATTCAATTCACAGCTTCTCAATTAACAATTGTCGTTCGTTCGTTGGTTTGCTCGTTCATTTCTTCATTCATCTGCGAGTATTTGAAGCACACAAAAAAAAAAACCCTTCAATGTTTTCAGCCTGTTGCTCTTGCCCTCCTTGCTGCTTGGTTGGTGGTTCGTTCGGCTTAAATCTGATTAAATTTTCAAATTGTTTGGAAAATGCATTTCACGATTTTAGGGCGCAAATTTCCTCCACTCTATATTTCAGTGAAATGAAAATTGCTTAAGCCGCGTTCACTCATTCATTCATTCATTCATTACAAAACGACGAACAGTAGTCGTGTGTTGTTGAGTGTAGTAGTTTTTCCACATAGTTGAACTCTAAATGAACTAAACACAGCTTTAGATGTTTTTACATAATTCAGGTCAAAGTCATCGTCGTCGTTGTTGTCGCCATTGTATCTCATCTACTGGTACTACTATTTAGTGAAAATTTTGAATGACGACATAATCATTACCCATGTTGTTGATGACTATGGTGATTATGATGCTATTCTGTTCACTAATGTTATATTGCTGCTTCTTTATTTATTTGTTTGTTTGTTGATGAAGATGATGACCGACCGCAAAACCTAATAATTTTTTGTTTTAATTTCCGCGCACATCACAACTGCAACATTACATGCAATTTTCAATTTACGATAATTGCGAGGCTCTATACAATTTGTGTATAGAATATTTATGTAGGTATATTGTACATAAGAATTGATAATCACTAAGCCGCTTTGATCCTAGGTTTGGTTTGATATAACAGCACATAAAATGTGACTGATTTTGACGTAAAAAATATTGTTTACCTCGTTTTGCTTTAACACACAATTTCTCTTACATTTTTTATTTATTTTTTTTTTGTGTGAAGTTGAAATTGTTATTGCTGCAGTTTTCTCATTATATTCTAGATACATACACTATTATCTTTAATGATTCTTCGTCAATTGTCTAAAGCCACTTGATCAAGCAAAAATATTTAGCATTTTTGTTTTTTCATCAAATTCTGCATTATGCGGTAATAATTATGCTGTCATTTTTACAATTTGTCACTATGTTTTCAAGTTGAATATGGAAATTCCAATGATGATGATGGGATTACAATGAAATTTAACTGGTTTTGTATTATAAAATTGATAGAATTTTCATTTAAATAGAATTGAAATATCTTTATTAATAAGTATTACGATTATTTCTTAATTTGAAAAGTATAATTGTCTGATGTCATGTTCTCCACCAACCTTGTTAATTTTAAGACCCTAGACTACTGGATCGTATAGCTTCTTATTAGAAAAACTTGTTTAGTTTTGTATTATCAAACTGGTATTAAGTAAATATAAGTATCTGATCCATGTACAATAACCATGTGAATTTCAAGACCCTAGGGTTACTAAATCATATAGGTCCCATACAAACTGAAATTAAAATTCAGGTTCTTATTA
Organism: Amiota minor; assembly: GCA_037043295.1. NCBI lineage: Eukaryota > Metazoa > Arthropoda > Insecta > Diptera > Drosophilidae > Amiota > Amiota minor. Next base: position 51,878 of record JBAMAW010001812.1, read on the forward strand.
GAAAAACTTTGTTATATTTTGTATTATCGAACTGGAATTTGAATACTAGAAGTGTCTGACTCATATTCACCAACTATGTAAATTTACGAACACTATGTTTACTGGATCACATAACTCCTATATAAATCCAGATTGAATTTATGTTGTGATTGGAAAATTTTTTTTGTTTTTTGTATTATCAAACTAATTTGGATACCACATATGTCTGGTCCACTTACCATGAAAATTGAAAATCCTACGATTACTGGATCGCATAGTTGCTAAATTCCCATTACAATTCACGTTCTTATTAGGAAAACTCTTTTGTTTTTTTGTATTATCGAACTGAAATTTGGGAAGTATAAGTTCAGACACTTAGGTTTACCATCCATGTAAATTTCAAGATGGTAGAATTACTGGATCGTATAGCTCCCTTACAAACTGAAAATCAAATTCATGTTCTTATTAGAAAAACTTTTTTGTTTTTTGTTTTATCGAACTGAAATTTTGAAAGTATAAGTCTCTCAACTGTCTCCATCAACCATGTTAATTTTAAGACCCTAGGAATACTGGATCGTATAGTTCCCATACAAACCGAAAATGAAATTAATGTTCTTAATAGAAAAACTTTTTTGTTTGTTCTATTATCGATCTGAAATTTAGAAGGTATAAGTGTCTGATACATGTACACCAACCATGTAAATTTCAAGACCCTATTTCTACTGTATCATATAGCTCCCATACAAACCGAAAATGAAATTCATGTTCTTAATAGAAAAACTTTTTTGTTTTTTGTATTATCGAACTGGAATTTAGAAAGTATAAGTCTCTCATCCATCTACATCAACAATGGTAATTTTAAGACCCTAGGGTTACTGGATCATATAGCTCACGTACAAATATTTCGGTTACAATGTTGAAATACTGTGGTATATTGACTCTATTCTTAACATAAGTCAAAACAATAATGAAATATTTCTTCTTTTTTCTTGTTATTCGTACTTTTCTTTTTTATTGCTCTTCCATAAGATAACGTAGCAGGAAGGTCGGCTGGCCTTCCTTATAAAGCTTCCAATGCTGCTTGCTTACATCACTTACCATTTATTCTCCACCTTTTTTTTTGTTTTGTCTCTATAGCAAATCTTATTGGCATCGATACGATACATCATCGTACTCTATCCGGACAGGAAATTGATCAATTGAATGAACATGAATTGGATAATTTGGCAAATAATGTAAGCGTTTTCTATCGTGTCTCACCGCGACACAAGTTGGAAATTGTTAAATCTTTGCAAAGGACTGGCAACATTGTGGGCATGACCGGTGATGGCGTGAATGATGGCGTTGCACTCAAAAAGGCGGACATTGGCATTGCCATGGGCAAGAATGGTACCGATGTATGCAAAGAGGCAGCCGATATGATTTTGGTTAATGATGATTTTCATACGATTATGTAAGTATTGTGAATTATTTTAATTAATTTTAATTGATTACTCTTCTCATCTTCTTATTCACAATTAGAGCCGCCATTGAGGAGGGCAAAGGCATCTTCTATAATATTCGGAATTTTGTGCGCTTTCAGTTGAGTACTTCGATTGCTGCTTTGGCCCTTATTGCTCTCGCTACACTTATGGACATTGCGAATCCATTGAATGCTATGCAAATCCTTTGGATTAACATTATTATGGATGGACCACCGGCTCAATCGCTTGGTGTTGAACCCGTAGATCATGATGTACTGAAGCAAAAGCCTCGTAATGTTAAACAACCCATGATTACAAAATCGGTTATTGGCAATGTTCTTCTCAGTGCAAGTATCATTGTGCTGGGTACGCTTTGGGTATTCCAACGTGAAATGGCTGATGGCACATTGGGCAAAACGAAGCGCGACACAACCATGACCTTTACATGCTTCGTTTTCTTCGATATGTTCAATGCATTGTCTTGTCGATCACAAACCAAGAGCGTTTTCACCATTGGCTTGACCACGAATCGAATGTTTTTGCTTGCGGTCGCTTTCTCGATTATTGGACAAATGTTGGTCGTCTATTTTCCGCCATTGCAAATGGTTTTCCAAACGGAAGCGCTCACAGCTTATGACATATTGTTTTTGGTGTCGTTGACTTCATCGGTACTCATAGTGTCCGAGATCAAGAAATGGTTTGAGCGTACTATGGAACGTAAACTTATAGTACACGTTCGGGTTTGGATTTTGTATGACAAAACGCAAGCGCTGGAAGATTGTTGAATGACAAATGCGATTAAATGCAAAAACAAAGCTGCTGCTTAAGCTTAGCCACAGCTGATGATGATGATGATAATGATGATGATGATGATGTTAATGATGCTGATACTATGTAAAGTAGTTGAAGCATTTAGAAAAATAGAGGCAACATCTAGTGTGTGTAAGAAAAGCAACAAAAGGAAACGAAGTGGAGAAAGAGGAGAGATTAGAAAGAGATAGAGAGTATAGTACTAAATGAGAGCATAATTGTGTGTTTAATTTTACATTTTACTTTAATCAAGAAACCAAACTTAATATAAATCAACAAAAACAACAAAAAAAAAAAAGATTTGTTCTAAATAGAGGAAGAAATCAACGTGCATTAAGAGCAGTCAGAGAAATAACAGCAAGAACAACAACACCAACAACAAACAAATAAAACCAACCAACTAACAGCCATGTGACAATTTGTTATTTAATTTATAAAATATTTTTCCTTTTACAAAAACAAACAACCCAACGCAGCGAAAAGAAATCTTCGTACAGAGAACCAAAAATATAAGCAAAAAAGTGAGCAAAAATCTTTTTTCTTTCTTACTTTCCTTTTGTTTGAATATTATTTTATTATATGAGTTGCCATCGTCATCGTCGTTTCTTTAAATTAATGGGTTTCTTAGTTTAGTTTAGTGTGTAGTTTATATAAAATATAATTTTTAAGTAGAAAATTTCTTCGTTTAATTGTTCAATTTTTCCCATTATATTTCTTGTTTTTTAAGCAAGCAGCTGTGCACAAGTCACTTTTTTTTTATTGTAGTTTATACATAGTTTAATTACAATAGTTTTACATATTTTGTTTATTAATTGTTTTGTTTCTTTTTTTTATGTAATCACATGATTTGGTTTTCGTATTTTATTTAAGAATTCAAATTTAATGCGTATTTTTTGTTTTGTGTGTTGTGTTGTCCAAGAGAATTTAAAAGAATTTAAAGCAAAGCATAAGATTTTCTTCATCTTTAAGAATACTTTGCTGTATTTTATGTAATTTTATATTTATTCATAGTATTTCATTTAAAAAGAATATAAAATCATACACAGATGATGATATTTGAAGCTGACTTAACCAGCATTTAACACCTAGCAGAGTTAAGTGTCTTTAGTTCACACCATCCATCTTATGGTGATATTTTCTCATTTATATTTCAATCTATTAACACATTTTCATAAGAAAATTCGATGCTTGTTCAAATCTGCTTGCAAACATCATTCTATGCAATGAAATCAGAAATATAGATAAGTGTGACTTAAATCTAATCTCTACAAAAGTAATTCATTTAGTTTTTCAGTAAAAGAATTTTGTAATTGGAAGCATTTCATTATTGTTATTATTAGACTCTCACAAAACGAACATAATTTGTTCCATATAGTTACAGCTTCTTCTCATTAGCCAAAAATACATTTTCACCGCCATTGGCAGTGTCTGCAGCGAGTCGACTCATCTTACATTCTACAAAGCTCTCTAGCCAAAGTTTCTTCTAGGAAGATGAGATGATGCTCTTGATTACATCCGTTCCTTGCCTATTCGATAATCTTGAGACAGGCAATGATGTAGAAGAGATCTTTCCAAAATTCTTTTAGAGTAAATTAGTGCAGTTAGTCGTACAAAAATATGTCATAGCTGGAAAAGATCTTTAGTATAGAGCTTCCTAAAACTAGAAAAAAAAATGCTGGTCCATAGATTGAAATAATGGAGTGGTGTTTTGAAGCAGAAAGTGAATCTCAATGAGGTTGCCTTGTATCTTGTCAACTTAGCAGACCAAATTGCCAATCTTTGTTATTGGTCAATATGCCTTTCTCCGTCAACCACTCGTGATATCAATGAGATCAGTTCAAATTGGAATTGACACTTAACTGCTGCATTTATCACCACACATATTTATTGCGACCAGTCCTTTACATCTTCTCTGTAATCTCCTTCCTTCATTAAGATTCATTAGATGTTTGATTGATTCCAATTCATTAAAGTTTAAATTTAATGTTATGTTATTATAGTTTAATAAGAATAAAGTTCTTCATCGAATTTCAATATATCAAACTATGTCTAATATTTTTGCCTTTTTGAATCAAATTCTCTTTTAATAATCTTTTCATCAAAGATTTTTTTCTTGGACAACAAATACAACAAAGTTGCAGCTGCTTAGATAGAAATTTTTGAATATTTGTTATTTATATAATAATTTTTATTTTGTAATTAGTTTTAAAATTATTTTTTGTGTGTTTTTATGGTATATAGTAATATTTTATATTTATTTTATTTTATTTTTTGGATTTGGAAATTTTCGGTTATTTTTAATATTTTTTTTTTTACAATTATTTTTTATTTTATTCAAAAAAGTTTTCTTGTCAAAATTTGTTTGTCAGGCTCAGACTTTTGTGTGGGGACTAAAACGCTTCTTTTGAGTTTTTCATATAAAGTAAAGTATTGTGTTTCTTTATATGAAAAACGAAACCAACAAAAAAAAAAACAAAAAATCTAAAAATTTTGTTTATTTATAAAAACAAATAAAAAATAACAAAACAACACTTAAAATAATTTTAAAACTAATATTAGTTTTTTATCTTTAAAAAAATAAATTTTAGTTTTCAGTGAATGTCATTTAAACAATTTTATTGTGATATTATTTTAAGCACAGACAATGAAAACTAAAACAATAAAAAAATAGAAGGATTTATTAATTATAAACAAAATTAAAATGAAAAAATTTATAACATAATAATTTCTTATAAATAATTTTTAGTATTTTTTGCATAATTTTATAAATGCAAACAGAAATTTAGTTTAATTCAATTTTAAATGAAAAAAAAAATATATATATATATATATATTTATATATATAAAATTATAAAACTTTAAAAATATATTTTGTTTTGTTTTTTTTTTTAAATTATTTTTTATAATTATTTATTTATTTTGTTTTTTTTTTGCTCCTCGAAAATTTGCCAAATTTTAATTAACATTTAATAAAAATATAAAAAATTAATAGTGAAATGTAAAACAAAAAATGATGTACGATGGATGAAGGTTTAGATGAGATGAGATGAGATGTAGGATTTCGGTAAAATGAGATTAATTTTAGTACAATTATTTTGGAACAACAACAAGAACAACAACATTGTAGCAGGCAGGCAAAAGCAAAAAGTTAACAAAGTTCAATCAACAAGAAAAATCTTCTAGCGCGTGATTATGATTACAAAACAACAACAACAACAACAACAATTCAATTATGAACAACAACAAATTAATTGATAAAATTTAAATTTCTTTAAAAAAAGAAAAGAAACAACAAATATTGTTTAAAAAGAAATGGACTTTTTCAAGTCTAGTATAAACTCGTCTTTAAATATTGAAAGCACATTTTAATTAATTAAATAAATAAAGCACCAAAAATTATTAAAAACATATATTAACAAAACAAAATTATTTAAAATTTTAAATAGAAAAATAGAAAAATGCAATACAACAAATATTACAAAAAAAAAATAAATAGAACATTCAATTTCTTAGAGGAGTAGCATGCATTTAAATAGGCAATTTTATTATATAAAAACTTTCATAAAGTAGAAAGTACTTATTTACATACATTGCTGTTTATACATGTAATTTGTTGGGAATTGTATTTAAAAGAAGTTGAAAGGGACTATAAATTTCTGATAATTACTATTTGATCGCAAGTAAAGTAAGTAAAAGAATTAAATATTTCATAGATAACCTATTCTGCATATCAAAATTATAGGACAACAAAAGAATTTTCCTTTTTTAAGTCTATTCTATATTGTTTACATTTAGAGAGAAAAAATAAAAACACAGAATGAAAGTAAACTGTATATTTCTTAAAAGAAAAGTAATTTTTATCAATTCATAGTCTTGCATAAAAAAATACTGATAGTTTTTGTTGAAATACTCCATTTCTGTATGGAGTCAATAGTATTAAAACTATACGACACTTTGTCTTTTATGTTTGTAATGCAACAAAAAGAACTTAAATTATTAAATTAATATTAGATATTGGGTCACACCAGTTGACATACAGTGGGAAGGATAATGGTTTGGATGCTTTGCACTTTTAGAGTAGACTAAAAGAAATTATGTTTGACAAATGTTTTTGATTGAAATCAATTATCTTGAATTTTATAAAAAAAAAAGAACCAACAAAAATACTAATTTTTTTTAAGAAAAATCTATACAGTACATTATCTTCTTTCATTCTGAGTTTTTTATTTTTCTCTCTAATTAAAAATAATATAGAATTGACAACGCAAAAGAGGGAATTTCTTTTGGTGTCGTATAATTTTGATATATGCAGTATATTATGTATAATTGGTTACTTGTTGTACTTAATAATATTTACTTATATATAAAATAGTTTTTCGTACAATTACTAAATAACCAAACATTGAGAACTTGGATCTATAACTACAATCAGACTCCTCTATAACGAAGTCGTTGCCATCTGATAATCACTTCGGTGTGTAGGAGTTCATTATAGAAGAATTCATTGTATTTGACACTGTAGAACTCAAAAGTCCAAGTATATTTGTGCGTTACAGTTTATTTCATCTATTGTTAATGAACGCTTTCGGATATTCAAATCTGCCGTGGATAAATTGACATTTTAATAAATTAAATTAAATTTTTATATCCAATATGGTCGCCACATTTAGATTCCATTGCTTATTTTCTATAGAAACAAATCAAGAAATTTTTTTATATAAAAAGTAAAAGCCTAAAGAATCTAAGAATGAATTAAAATAAATGATTTTATGATCATTTAGCTGGCTTGCCGTAACAAGGAGTTAGAATTAATATGATTGATTCAATGTGAACGGTTTTAAAGATTTTGAATTGTAAACATGCAAATGATTTGATGTTTTTTTTTATACAGCAAGTTATTTACAATAATATCACTGTTTATATTTCGAATAGAATGAAAATTAATTATATAAATGTTCATGTGAAAAAGTCCTCCTCATAGGAGTATGGAAATATTAATAAAATGCAAATCCGTTTAATTATTCGAATGGCTACAGAAACTACTAGATTGCTCGAATTGCATATATATTGAGCATTTTGCGATAAGAAAAACACAAGAACTTCCAATTGTTGCACTCCTTGACCATAACGGTGGCCTACGAGTTTTAATGGAATGCCAAGAAACAATGGATGCCTTTTTTTGGTCGCACCAGAGAGGTTTTCTTATGTTACGTTGCTACGTGGCAAGGCGGGCGATATATTGAGGAGATTAGTTAATCAAGCGCCCCTGTTACTGCAGTCAAATTATGTGTCGCGCTAATGAAAAAGAATTAACAGAAAAACAATTCCTTCTATTAGATCTTAAGTATACTACAAGTCCATAGTCATCATAAACATACAGTAATCAGTAGATGGTACATGGATACTTCACTTCATTTTTCAGAAGTGTTTAGCGTATTTCAATTTATTTTAAATGCAATGACTAGTCGAATTCAAAGTATATGTATTGTGTTTAATACTGAAACCAGCAAAAAAATAATATTGTTTTGATGTAAACAAACTCAACTCAATTTAAAGTTTTAACTAGAAACACTCCCAACAAAATAAATATGCCAACTCAATAAACTAGTTTGAAAATATTCATCAAAACTAGAAGAGATTGCTCAATAACAATTGATAAAAGTTGCTACTCTAAAGTAAAAAAAAAAAACAATTTAAAATATAAAGAAAACAACAAATATTTAAATAAACCAAAAAAATAAAATAACAAAAAAATTTTAGTATTTCGTTAAATTAAAAATATTAAAAGAAAAACAAAGAAAACAATTAAAAAAAAAGAATTAATAAATCATACAAAAATATATTACACAAAAAACAAATAAAACATTTTAAAAAAATATCTTAAAAAATTTGAACTTCTTAAAATTTATCGCGCATTAAAATCACGAATCTTTGTATCATCAAATCGTTGAAGATTTTTCAATGACTTTCACGGAAAGCATAAAAAACAATATCACTGCATAACTGCACAGTTTTATGTCAAAACACATATCACATTATTGGAAACCACATAAAACCTATCACAAATCACAGGGATTCTATGGTCTTCTAGGCAATAATATTGGATGACATTGATCGATATGAAATATTATGAAAACCATAGTCTTGTCCAGGGATGGATTACACATTTTGTATTAATGAAAATGATTTATCACAGATCGGAAATTCTAACCTTTAAGTTTAATTTACCGAAACCTTAAATCACATAAAGTAAAAAATTATCTCATTCACACACAAAACACACACATTGATTTATTCAAATTTAAATTTTGTCAATTGTTGTTTGCACATTCATTATAAATTATATAATTATCTCCTAAAATAAAAATCTGTTCTAATTACAACGGATGCATGAGAACTGAATAAAAATATATATAAAATAAAATGGTTTAAATTCGGTTTCCCAAAATCATATTTATTTTGAAAAAGAGTCTGAGGAATGAATAAATAAACATTTATCCAATTTCTTTTGTAATAGTTTCCAAATTTTTATATAAAATTATTTAAAGGACCAAAATAACAAACACAATTCATCAAATATTGTAAATCCTAAGTTCAAAGAGAATATAATGATGAAGAAGAATAGCTCTCACACATTAAATATCATTACAAATAATAAGGAAATTATATAAAGAATATCATATTATTACATACAATACTAAAATATAACAACACAAAATTTCAAATATTTATATATATTTAAATAAAAAGAAAAGGTAAAAAATACAAACAAATAAATTATAATTATTAAAAAGTTTAATTAAAATCGAACACAAAAATCAATTCACATACCCACAACACGCATACATCTCATCTACAATGGTAACAATAATTAGCAAATAAGTTTTGAAGAATTGAGGAGGATTGATGTCATCTTGAGTAATGAAAAAAAAAAATAAAAAAAAATAAAAATAAATATGAATATTTTAAATCTTAAAAGGAAAGAGAGACTATACGAAAAGGCAAATTTTATTATTATTACATATAATAAATTAATTAAATATTGATTATTATTATTGTATTTGTATTTGTATTTGTATTTATATTATTATTATTATAAATGCATTAATATTTAAACTTATTGAACTAACACAAACATAAACAAAGCTAACGTGGTAAATGGGTTTAAATAATACAATATAATTAAACAAATTTAAGGTGAATGTGTCCATTGCATTTGGTAAACTATATGACACTTGATCAACTAGAACTTAATCTTTATTTTTGCCACAAATTAAGTATATAAATTTATTTATGGCTTATGTTTAGAAAGGAATGTCTTGTGGACTATTGCTGAAACAATATGAAAAGTTTATTATAAATTTATGCAATTATTATGATTATTAAATTAAGCCACTTTTAGTTTTAGTAAAACTCTCTCCACCTAATTTTTCTTTAACCCTTATGTGGACACCATGATATGGCCAAAGCTTCTTTGTCTTGAGTTGATTTTAAAAATACATAGAGTCATGAAATTCCATATTAACCTCAATGGACTGTTTTTCAGTATGTTAGTGGCAGTGGAAAGATGAGTTATCGGCAATTTGAATTTGTTATCTCTATATGGTACACCAAGGTCCGCCCCTATGCAATTCTATTCGATATATTTCGAATTTTTTCAATTTGTAGCTGTCAGAAGTACCATTTTTTGTTAAAGTAGTAGTCATCCTAAAGTCCAGACCTCAATCCGAGCGAAGTTTAGGGGCAATTGGAGAAGAAGAGATTTCTAAAATCTAATAGAGCGCTCACTATGGAAGATTTACGTTGGGCATAAATGGAATAATATTCCCAAGACCATTACTATGTTCACAAATTGGTAGAAAATATATCTGTTAGACTTTTACTGATATAAAAAATGATTAAAAATAAAACAGTTTGTAACAGACATAAAGTATGTATAAGTTAATAGTTGGAGAAACGCTGGCAAGGCAAAGCTGTAGGTTCTAACAGCAACAACTTTAACAGGTTTATGATATATAGTTATAAAGTCTTACAGATGTAACGGCCAGCAGACAAATTAGGACAAAGAAAAGAAAAAACGGTATACAGCAAATACTTAAGAATTGTGCTGGAATTTCTTTGCATAGGGGATTTGTTTCTTTGGATCAGTCTGAAACTGACGTTCATGAAAGCACCTCATGCTGCTGTTAGAAAGACTCTTGACAAAAACATATTTTGATCAAATAAATCAAATACTGAAATTCCAAATTATAAAAGCACATAGAAATAAGTGCACCTTGTGGAGGGAGTGTTGTTTTTATTTGAAATAAAGGTTTTTTTTTGAACGATTTCATTAAAGGAGATAAAAACAAATTGTTGAAGCGAAACTTTTTAGCGAAGGGGAATAAATCCAATAAATATGAAAATGAAATGTGACGGAAATCAAAAGTTGACAATGTTATTATTATAGTGAAGCTATTTAGGAAAATACAATTGAAATATCTCCGTGGCGTAGTGGTTAGAGAGTAGGACTTGCAAACCGAAGGCGTGATCGATCGAGTTCTGCACTGGAAATATTTTTTTTTTAAAGTGAAACATTTTTAGCGAATATGAAAAATTAAATGTGACGAAAATCAAATTTTGAGGATGTTATTTTTATATTGGAGCTATTTAGGCAAATACAATATGGAAGTGAAAGTTCTAAAGTAGATGGTCAAGCAATAGTACAGAATATTGTAGTTGTATATTGTTTCAATACAAAAGAGTTATTTTATTTTTCGATCATTCGGCCACTTGTTCGTACGTTCTTTCGTAAAGTAAACACAATCAGTAAAGCATTTTTATCACTCTCTTATTCATGTATAAGCATTCATTCCTTACGCTGCAGACGAACCCGCACAAGACAATGGGCATTGTTTTATTCGTCTCCCCACTACGTCTCTCAAGTATCATCACATTTTGATTTTCGTCACATTTCATGTTTAATTTTTTGATTTACCTACCTTCGCTAAAGAAGTTTCACTTCCATATCGTGCTTATGAGGGTGAGGCACACTACTTAAATTTTTTTTTTAAAATCGAATGGTTGCTTAATGAGGGTGAAAGTGTGATTTGGATGTAATGAATTATCTAAAACCAAATGGTTATATATTTTTGTTTTGTTTTGGTAGCATTTGAGGATACCATTCGCGATGTAGACTAAATTAAATTGACTCTTGTAGTTTGGTGTGTTTGAATTAATGAATTAATGATATGTCAGAAACAAGGAAAAAGATCAATTTTGGTTTGTGATTGCCCAAGGTATCTTTTTGCAACATTTTCATAGTTGATTTACTTATTTCTGAATAGATTTTCTTGTGGCATAAATATATTTAAATTTCGGTTGAATTGTGTTCTGTTTATGATGATGCATAACTCGAAATCAATGAAGGAGAATTATAGCAATATTTGAATAATAATGAATAAAAAAAAATAAAAAAATAAAAAAAAAATACAATAAAATGTGTATTTGTTGTATTTGATAAAGAAAAAGATACATTAATTATGATTTACATTATGATGGCGCAAATAATCTAATACATATAATTAAATCATACTCATCATAACACAAACGGCTTCTTCTCTTCAAGTTTATTTAAACAAAATGGAATTTAATTTCCCCCCGAAAACCGAAACTTTACTAATAAATATAAAATGCTCTATAACAAAATTGAAAGAAAAACAAAACAAAACAAAAAATTATATAACTAACTGTGCTATTAAATGTAAGCTTATAAAAACACAAAAAAAAAAAAAACATCTCAAGTTACAAATGTTTACAAGTCATAAAAATTAATTTATTTTTTTTTGTGTCTGTCAACACTTTACTAATTTTAGTTAGCTCAACTCAACTCATTCACAAAAAAAAAAACCACAAAGAAACATTTTCATTAAAGGAAAAGAAATAAAAATTTAAACTAGAAATAAAAACTTAAAGAATTTAAATGTGTTTTTAGTTCTCTAACTAAACTAATAGCGCTAAAAATTCATAAGATACATTTATTTAACAAACAAAAACCAAAAACAAAAAATGAGGCAACTAATTTATATATAAAATATAAATATATATTTAATAATAATAATAACAATACTAAAAATAACAACCACAACAATATTGACTAATAAAAATTTATGTAGTAAAATACTAAAATTTGTTTTATTTTCTAATTGCAGTTCAAAATTTATCATTGCATACATTTTGGCGCACATTACTAACACCCAATCACACACACACACACAAAATACTCAACTTTAAACTTTTCAACTTGTTCAGGAAATTTATGTAAATCATCGACAGATGACGCGTTTTGCTTATTTCGCGAATCATTTCATAACTTTCAGTTTTTTGTCAACATTTTAAAGATGGTTTCAGCTTAATAGTAACTGTACTGCATTATAACAGTTAAAGGATAGAAAGCGGTAAGTACACGTCTTTATTTAATTTTAAAGAAATGGCAAATGAGCCTAATAGAGCTGATCTGGCTAGGTTTGATTGATACCCAATTCACACCGAATCGAATCATAATGTATCACTTTGGCGTTCAGACCGATGGACTAGATACATCAACAGCTGTTTGTTGTTTTGTTTTGCGTATACACATTTTTACTTACTTGTGCCATGATCAGCTGTTTATTGTTTTTGCGCACAAAAAAAGAAGATGTTAAGAATGGCAATGAAAAACTTTTGCAACACAGTCAGAAAATTTCCCAGCCCTAATCTCTCAATCACAGACTGAATACCTCTTGATTCTACCATGAATCGCATCGAATTCTACAACAACAATGAATGACATTACTTTTTCCTCGTTATAGTTGTCGAGTTTGAACCGATTCAATGGTCGAACAAGATTGATTCGAATCACGCTTGGTGTGAATGGGGTATGATTCTGCGCATAAGTTTTTGTTTGGTGCCCAATCAAATAATGAAAATGGAAAGTAGAATTTTCTGCATATTTTACTTTTTCATTATCAAAAAGGTACAAATGCTGCTCAAGTAAGGCAAAAAAAAATTATTCAATGTGTATGGAAAACGAAAATTTTGATACAGCAATTTTGATTTCGAATTTGCACCAAGTTCTGGAAGACCACTTAAAGCTGATGCAGACAAAATAAAGTCATTAATTGATGCAAACCGCCGTGAAATCGGTGAGAGATTAAATTTATCGAATTCGAACGTTCATGATCATTTGAAATGCCTCGGTTTTATTTCTAAGCTGGACATACGGGTTCCCCATGTTCTTACGGAAAGAAATTTGTGACGTCGTATTGACGTCCATCCATTTTTGAAATTGGTTGTCTATAAGAATGTTCAACGCAAGAGATCATGGATTAAAAAGATCTGATTGGTGGAATCAAGTTTTTTGAGTTTCTACCGAACAATACAATTCTGAAGTACCAGGTAGTAAGCTGCCTGGTATTTATTGAAAAAGCATATGTCAAAAAGTCTAAGTAAAAAAACCAGTTCTTTTTTTTATAAATTCGACTTTATTTATCAACACTCACTCCCCTGCAAACGCTTCAACGCTTCTATAACTTTACGTTTCCTTGTTGGTAGAAAAATTATACTCTGATTTGAAAATAAGTTTCATTTGAATCAAATTTCTATCTCTGGAGCATCGTTTTGAAGTTTGCAAAAAGCCAGTAATCGCTGGGGGCCTGATCTGAATAGGTCAATGAGTGAGGAAGCAATTCGAAGCGAAATTCATTCAATTTAACTGAGCATTGTCTTGGTGGAACAGCACATTTGGTTCAATAAAGCCTTGTAATAATCGCTATTAATAGTTTTACCTTTCTCGAGATAGCCGATGAACAAAATACCATGCGCGTTACAAAATATGGCACCGCGCGAAAAAAAGTTACGCAACAAAGAAGGAAGTTTTTCCTTGAATTGGTTGGCATCCGCTGGACTTATGTCTGAAACTTCACCAGATGCAGTTGACTGCCAACCAACCCACAGTATTTCAATTACTCAAATATATCTTTTGTTTTTGCTTTTATTTATGTTGCTCCAGAATTAGGAATACTTTTGGTTCTTGCCTACGAACTAATCGTAGAACAACTTGTCAACTAGGAAGTCTAGAATGACATTTGGCTTTGATGGCTTCTTTATTTTTGGATATTTTAGCAGTTTGCGTTGACAAAAGGGAATCACCGATTTACAAAAAATTTTTGTTCATAAGAATGCGCTTTTTGTCCTACTGCGAGAGATTCAGACGTCTGAAAGGTAAATAAATGTGAGTCTGAGTGAGTGTGACCGCATCCTTACAAGGAAGCGCCCACCCCAGGGAAGCGTATTTTGTTGTAAAAACATAACCAAAACTTAGGAAACAAGAAATTTGTCCGGCCACAAGAGATGTCCGCCTAAGAAAAATGTCCGCGACTTGAGATTTAAGTGTATTAAGCTTTTTAAAAGTTCTTTATTTACATTTTTTGTTTTAAAAACTCTCAAAAATACAATTAAAAAATTTATCAGAAATTTTTACATTTATGTTTTTGTTTTACAACCAACTTCCCCCTGAACTAATTTAGCTCAATTTTTTACTTGTGCGTATAATTTTACATTTGCATATCTAAGCCCAATTCACGAATATCATCCCAGTTGCATAATGGTGCACCACCTTGTTCACAACGATAATCTTCAATGATCTGGAATGGTTTCTGTGGATGTTTGCAATTGTAGGCAGATAAGGCGCATTGACTATGGAACAATTGCATGCATTGACCATTTTTAGCGCAAACAGGCAAATCCAACTTGGTGCATTGATAATCACACTTCTGTGGTATTCCCGATTGATGTAATTGCATGACTTGAGCGTGAGATACAACAGCAATGAAAGCTATACAACAAAATCACAAAATTTATTAGTTTCAATAAAGGAAACTGTTTTCCTATAAAATTATTTTAATAGAAAAATGAAACTTACCAAAGAAAACGAAGGCAATAGTGAATTTCATTGTGAATAGTTTCTTTTTTTTTGGGGGACTAGGTTGTGTTGTTTGTTGTATTTCGTTTGTTCTGAAACTGATGATTTTCGTTTAATTTGCAAATCTTTTTATACAAAAATTTGTTTGTCTTAATTTTAATTTCCTTTCCTAATTATTCAATATGTATATTTTCTGTAAGCAAGGAGTCTCTTGTGTTCGAGCTGAGCACACCCACCCAGTTCATGTTTTTCAAAAAAATTCCTTAAGTAATTTTGCATTACAGTAGTCATTCGCCATCATCGATGCTAATTTATTAATGTTTAATGCAAACGTTTTTTCTTAAAATAACATAATTAAAATAATTTCGTATGCAGAGATGATGATGTAAATGTTGAACGAAGAAAGATTCCAATCAAGATTTATTTTTAAACTCACTGAGGTTTAATCAAAGATGTATGAATATTACTTATATAACACCAAGCCTGGAAGCATGCTTTTATTTTGAAAAATCGAAATGAATTTCAAATGAAGCAAAAAGGTTTTTTAAAAAACCGGCCTAGTACGGTTAAGACTCACACACATAGGGTTCTAGTGGTCCGATCAATCTGAAATTTAGACACTATACGTTTTTTAATCCACTTTTACCAACCATGTAAAGACCCTGAGGTTACTGAATATGTTTTATCTTTAGTATTTTTTATTATAGCCCCGATAGAACTACACAATCTGTGAAAATTTCCCTTTCTACATATTACGGTTAGCCTTAGTAATAGGGTTCCGTTTAATGCCCTTTGGGTCCAAAACCCTAATTTAATAGAAAAACTAATTCATAGGTCACTTTACTAACAGCGGCGAGCAGAAATGAGCACTTTTACACATTTTGCTGATTAAAAAATTATGAAGAAAAAGTACCGGGTAACCCTTAGTTCATTAAAAAAGAATCACCAGAGTCATTTTAGCTGAAGTAACATTTCTGAAATCGTCTTGGTTCTATGAAGTCATAGTCCAAAGTTGAAGACAAGTTGTATTTCCTTGCTCATCACTGTAGGTACTATTGTTCATTGCCATTTGGAGAAGGTGATTGTAAGGCTTTGTGAACTCATAGTTACTCAGCCTTAGCTTTCTATAGGATTTCCTCTGCCAGTATTCAGAGAACTCTGTACTAAATTTCAGTTCGATAGCTCAAACATCTTAAGATGAAAAAGAAGTGAAAAAAAAAAGAAATATCTGAATATTTGAACATATTAAATTCATATAGCAAATTTTATGTTAAGTGTGCGGTCATGTACCATCTCTAGGGTAAGTCATTCCCTTAGTTTAAATATTTTGAGATGAAATTGTGTTCATTAGAAAACTTTAATTCTTATTTTCTGGACAATGAATAGCAGGACTAGTAACTGATTTATAAAATAAATCGTGATTTGCGAATAAGGGTTTGTGTGTGGAAACAATATTTTTTTTTATATCAATTATATCAATTCAAACTTTATCGTACACTTGAGCAACTTAGACAAAAAGTGCAGAGCAGTACGAGGTTTCCTATTTATATTTCTGTTCTTGAACATGTCATCTTCATGGAGAATATTTTGAAAAACAATAAAACCAATTTCGATCACAAATATTTAAGCTCTATGGTGCTGGCCCCTTTGCGATACCCAAACAAATGAGAAGGTTTAATGTTTCGCACTTGTCTGTTGATCTTTTTGAGAGGAATCTTCTGAGAAAGTTTATATAGACAAGTCAGCAAGCTTATGGGTACTTCGGTCGAAGCCTTCGTTTTATCCTTCCTTGGTTTGAAGATCGTTATTATGACCTATCTATCTTCCATTGTGGTGGCAACTTTTAAGCAATGTTTGCCTTTCCTTTCGTAGACAACGCTCTTTTGAGCTAAGCCGATCGGATGTGCTTATTTCGTATATTGTAGTTTTTCAGAGCTTTTTTTTTTTTTTTTTGTTGATGGGGAAGCATTAAAAGCCGAACGAATCTACTATTCGAAGTGTGGGACTTGCACCCACTAAACCCCACCGTCCCAAGTCCTACAGTCCCCCTGGCACCACCGCAAAGCATTACGTCAAGGAGGAAAGAGGGAGCATAACAGCTCAAAGTCTGCTTTTACCCCATGTAAATCAAAACAAATTTACGTTAAAACTTCTTGTCAATATCAAACTAATGACCTATCACGACTTCGTTCGTCTGAACTCGTCGTAATCGTTCAATATGCCACAGCTCTGTCATGATTTGAGCTGTAGCCTGACTTATCACATCCCAATTCAGCTGTGATTCACACATATGCCGGATGCAGTCGGCACTTCACCAAACGCAGATGAGATCATTGATCTGGCAACATCAAATCTTGGGCAATGCAGGAAGACGTGTTCTGCATTTTAGTTTTCGCCTGTGCAACTCGGACAGAAGGGATCATCATCATATCCCCGCTTATACAGATACTCCTTAAAGCACCCGTGACCGCTCAGGAACTGAGCTAGGTGATGGTTAACCTCTCCAAACTTTCTGTTCACCCATTTTTCAGGGCTAATGGTGCTTAAGGAGTTGCATGATGGGTAAGAACTGAATTTATGTTACAAAATAATTTTTCAAATATCATTCTCCCTGCTCATCGTTGTACTCAGCTCAATGTGGGTAAAAATGTACATACTTTCTCTATTTGGTCTTATTTGAAGTTAATCTCAAGGAGAACCTTATGATTTTCTGAAGACAATCGAAGTGTAGTCCGAAGACAAATCTGCAAGATCTTCTGCTGTAATTTAGCTGTTAAAGATTCTTATGGTAATGGCGATGTCTATCAAGTTCGCTATTTGCATAGAATTTCATTTCTTCTCTTCTATTGCATGAACATCAGTCTGAATAATTCCGTTCTCTTCGTCCATGCTGCCGAAATGAATAGTGGTTTTGGGTCAGGTTTCCCCCATAGATACCTAAACCTCTTCCTTTATCTATGTAAACCCAAAGTAAAAATAATTAAAACACAATAATTTTATATTACAAGATTCACTTTATTCAATTCATTATCTTTATTTTTTTTTATTTTGTATCTGTGTGTATTTCTTTTTATATTCGTACAATTATATGTGTGTGTTTTTTTAATTTTTTTATTTTCCTTCGTATATAATTCGTAATGACATCATTGCCTTCTTCACTTTTTTTGCTGGAAATTTTTATATTTTATGTATTTTTATGAATTTTTAGACGTTTACAATACTTGATTTTTGTTTTTGTGGTTTATATATTAATTTTTTTTTTTTTATATATTAAATATTAATAATAATTAATACAAAAAAGTAAAATTGTTTACGACATTAAACTAATTAATTGCATATGATTTTTGTTTAATTTTATTTTTTTTTTTTTAAATACAATTTTAATTTAATTTTTAATATGTCTTTTTTTATGGTTTTTGTTTTTATGCCTTAAATTGTGTTTTATTTTAAAAATCGTATATTCTTAATTGTATTTTTGGTTATGTATTTTCGAAACATATGAATTTTGGACAAATTTTTGAGTTTTTCTTTTTTTTGTTTTCGCTTTTCTTTCTAAATTTTATTAATATTTTTTTTTTGTATTATTTCTTTCTTTTTTTTTATATGAAGTTCAAATGTTGTTTTTCTTCATGATTTTTTGTTTTTTGATACATTAAAAATTATGCTTAAAATCTAAACCAATGGGAAATGTTAGGTTAGGGGTTGGGCTGGGATTTGTTAGAATTTGTTTTTGTTTTAAGTTTTGTTGTTGTTGGTGTTGTTGTGATAAGTAAATGAGGGTTCTTCTGTTGTGTTCTTGTTTTGATTGTTCAAAGGTGTAGTTGGCTGAGGGTGGATGTGCATGGAAGTGGGGGATTAAAACTGGATCATGGTCATGAAAATGTTTAAGTTTTTGTTTTTATGTTATTCTTTATATTTTGCTTACAACAATTAAAATTTTGAATGTTTTTTTTTGCTTAATAAAATTTTTGTTAATTTTCATGCTTTCAAAGATTGTTTGGTTTTTTCTTAAATATTTCAATGCTATTTTTTGGGTATTTTTTTTTTTTGTTTTTGTATTAATTTTGGTTATATAAATTTTGGAATATGCTTAATGATTTCTTTTTTTTTTTTGTTTTTTTTTGGTTTATTTATTTTTTATGTAATGATAAGTTTTTATTTTTTGTTTTTGAATTTTTTTGTTTATTTTTTGCCCTTTATTTTCGCTTAGAAATTGATGTTGAATGTTTTTCTTATATTTAAAGTTAAATTTATTATTTTAATTTTTTGTTTTGACTTTTATACCTAAAATATTTATTTTTAATAAATTTTTATTTTATTTATTTTTTTTGCCGTAAAAATTATGCTTAATTTTATCAAAATTTGCTTTAAATATATTTTTTAATTATAATTTTGTTTTTTTGTTTGCTCCAAAAATTTATTTTTTTTATTTTAAGTAGTTGCCGTGACTTTTTTGTTTTAATTTTTTTTTTTTTTTTTTTTTTTTGAAAGACCAGGAATGAATTTTGATTTTTTTCGTAAAATTTTTCATTTTTTTAAGTTATAGCCGAGACAATGTTTTTTTTTTTGTTTTTTGCTTTTGGAAAATGCCGAGTATTTTTGTTGTTTTTGAAAAAATTTTGACAAGTCATTCGATTTTTTTTTTATATGCTAGATTTTGACATCTAAACAACTATCATTACATAATATATATTATATATTTATATATATATTTTTTTGTTCCAATACAATGATTGCAATAATCATAAGTACACCAAGAAGTAAATGTGCATTTGGTTGAAACAGATGAGATAAACCAATTAAAAGCTTTGTTTCTAATTTAAGATGATCTTTAAAACATGGAATCATGAATCAAGATGAATCAGAAATCACAAATATGCAGATTACATATCAGGTTTTAAGTCTTCTTTCAATCTTTTTGTTTTGGTAACCTGCATTTTCTTTTAATAATAGTGAACGTGTTGCTATCTTGAGAAACTTCATTAATCA
The DNA here is from genome assembly GCA_037043295.1 of Amiota minor. Classification (NCBI taxonomy): domain Eukaryota; kingdom Metazoa; phylum Arthropoda; class Insecta; order Diptera; family Drosophilidae; genus Amiota; species Amiota minor. The sequence continues at coordinate 72,059 of JBAMAW010001812.1, forward strand.
AATTGTTTTAAATACAATAACGTACTGAACTCAAGCAAACCCAAGGCATTCAGACGAATTACCCTTGGTCCTTAGAATTCTTAATCTGAAGTACAATATTTATTACAATTTGAGATAAAAATAAGTGAAATTATGAGACAGTTTCATGGCTTTAAATTTCTGCCATAATGAAAGTAAGATCCACAACATTTAATTACGCTTCTAAGTACCTGGCCATTCTGGTTTTCTAGGTAATGAGTTCGCTGATGGTGTTCTACATAAGAAACGGGTCGGCATTGCCGGTTGATACTCGATCAGATCTTTACCTAAATTACTTTCATATTCCATATTTTTCTTCTTTTCTGAATAGATCACGTGATCAAGTTATATTTGAACCGGTTTTGCTTAGTGTACTCATAATTATTCCATTCAGTGTATATTTTTTAATGTTATTATTATTATTATTATAAATTTTTTTTTCCTTTCCTTTGATGGACAATTTTAAGACCGAAATTGGCCGAAATTGAATTTCCTTTTTGTCGAAATCATTTCATCGATTCGATTTTAAAAACTATTACGCTCTAAAAAGATATTTTTTTTTATTTAAATTTAAAATTTTTGTTTTTTTTTTTGTTTTTGTTTATAATATGAGACGCCTTAATATTTTTGTTTTGTTTTTTTTTTTTTATCATTATAAAGGGTAGATTTTATGCAAAGAAGTTGATTAAATATATAAATATTATTTATAAATTTTTTTTTTTTAGTTATTTTCCTTAATTTTCTTTTTGCCACAAATATGTATGTTTTTTGATAATTTTTTTTTTTATGTTGAAATGTTTTTATTATTTTTTGTTGAAATTTTTTTTTTAGTATTTTATTAAATCTTTTGTTATTGAATTTTGATAGGGAGAATGTTTCATTGTTGTTGTTGTTGTTGTTGTTATTATTATTTTTTGTTGTGTGCGAAAAATTATTTATGAGTGAAAAAATTGAAAAAGAAAAATTGGTTTAGATTTTAAAAACAATAAAATGAAAAATTAAATAAGAAAAAATTACAAAAAAAAAAAACTACACAAAATAAAATAATAAAAGAATAAAATAAATATATAAACCATAAAAATGAAAGATTTTTTAGCCAGGACTATTGTAAACAAAATTTTGCTGTTGTTGTTGTTGTTGTTGTTGTTGTTCGTTTCCAATTTGTTGTTTGGTTTCTATTGTTTTGTTGTATTGCTCACTGTTATTGTTGTTTGTTGTTGTTGTTGTTGTTTTTTTTTTTTTTTACCAGTAAAGTGAGATTTATATTTATTTTGTTTGTTTGTCTTGTAATATAAAAATCTTTTTATTCACATTTTTTTTGTTATTTTCTTTGATTTTTATTTTATTTAATTTTTTATTTTATTTTATTTTTTATTTTTTTTTGTTGTTGTTTTTATGTTGTTTCTTCGTCTTCTTCTTCTGCTTTTGATTTCAAATTTGATTTTGTTGTATATAATATATTTTTTTGTTTATTATTATTTATTTTTATTTATATAATTTTGTTTTGTTTTTAATATATTTTTTGTTTTTGTTTTTATTTTGCGTTTTGTGTTTTTTTTTTTTTGTTTTGTTGTTCTGTAAATCATGAGAAAATTATGATAATTTTTTTTTTATATAAAAAATGTTTAACAATTTAAAATGTTTTTCAGCTATTGTTTTGTTTTTTTTTTTTGGTTTTCTTCTTTTCTGTTGTTGTATTTAAAAATATATATAGTATTTTTTTTTTTTTTATATTATATTGTATATTTTTTAATTGTAATTAAATTTTTAAAAAAATCTTTTGCTTTGTTTCATTTGATGTACAAATGGTTTTTATTTTTATTTGTTATTTGTATATTTTGTCTATTGTTGTTGTAGTTTGCAATTGTTATTGTTGTTGTTGTTGTTGTATAAAAAATTTAATAAGAAAAATTTATTGTTATTGTACTATGGTTGCTGCTTTTGCGGTATATATCAGTTGTTTGTTGTTGTTGCTATTGTAAATAAAATGTATATTGTTTATCATTTTGTTTATTGTTAAAGGCGGCAAAAATATTTTATATAATTTTGACTTAATGTTGCCGACTTTTTTGATTTTGAACTATTTAAGATGAAGAAATAAGTGAAAAATTTCAGAAAGTTCAAGAAAATGATGATGATGAAGGATTTTTTAAGTCTTAGAATGAAGATCCAAGGCTCCATTAAACAGAAACAGTATAATCGGAAATAAGTTTTGTTCACAAACTAATTGAAGTCTGTTTGGCTTTTTATTATTCTGCTATCCGATGGATCGAATAGAATTAGTAACCTAATTCATAAGAACTGATGCTCCTATTCTTCTTTACCTTTCTGTATTCTCTTCTTTTGCTCGGTCTAAATCTTTCATTTTGGCTATAGATACGTTTGGACTTAATATGCTTTTAAACAGTATTCACTATTCAATTACTAAGTTTGTACACAAAATCAGTTACAAAAGTAGAAGACATTTTAGGGTTAACCCAAGACCTTGGTTCTTTAAAATGTTGTAACATGGGCGATGTTCGAATATTTCTTCTAAATTTTATTTATAAATTGTCCATTAGATGGGACAATTACTAAATTTCCTTACATTTGATGCAAGAACGTAAATTGGGCTATTTGATAAGTTTATGGTATTGTATGTTAATATTTAACAACTAAGTCTAATGGGTGTTAGCGTTTCAGTCTTTTCGTGTCGCAACTGTTATCTAGGGGCTTTATAGCAAGTACTTAATACTAGTTATGATTTTCCAGGCATTCCAACTAATTTACGCTGAACATGGCAATTTTTTCTTTCACTGTTGGAATAGGGATATCTCGATGTAGTATACTGAGCTGTTAACATAATTAAAAGGCTCCGACAAGCCTTCTTAAGATTAGTGATGAAACTTTTATAAGATTTCAATTTTTGATTCGACATCCATGATCCAATGTTGGATTCCTGAAGTCCACACTGATTTTAAGATTAACTTGCAAGTAAGTAATTTATAATCAAAGCGAAATTAGTAACCAATTTAAACAAAATGCCCTCATAGTTATTTGTTTTCATTTTAATGTAAGGTGATCTCTCCATGTGGGTTTTCTATCAATTTTAAGTCCAAAATAGTTGACAACATTGTGATGTGGTACATCAGTGTTACTTCGTTCAAGCATATCAGGATTTGTCAGTAGTATTTACCCTAATAAATGGTACTTAAATAACAGTCAAAAAGGAAAAAGACAGAATAGTGAACAGCATTAAAGAGTGTTGTAAAATACTAAATACTCATGTTCTATTTTATATATAACATCGCCTATCTGTGGCATTTTAAAGAACATTACTTCCTTTGATTTACCCCTTACAAATTTTTACAAAGACTAATATTTGTCTTGGATTTGTCAGTAGTATTTACCCCAATAAATGGTTCTTAAATAACAGTCAAAAAGGAAAAAGACAGAATAGTAAACAGCATTAAAGAGTGTTGGAAAATACTAAATACTCATGTTCGCCTATCTGTGACATTTTAAAGAACATTACTTACTTTGATTTACCCCTTACAAATTTTTACAAACACTAATTAATATTTGTCTATTTAAAAATATTTAGAAACTATAATAAAATTTAGCTTTACTATAAAAATTCTACACATGGAAAATAAGTGACCCACAATTAATTCTCAACACTATTAAGTCAATTTTATATAAAATATTTTGTATATTGATTTATCACTATTTCATTTGTTGTTGTGGTATGGTTTTTTTGTTGTTTTTTTTAGTTTTTTTTATTTTTCATTTGTATAATTTTAATTTAATTTATTTTATTTGTTTTATTTTTTTTTTTATTTATTTATACAAACAAATAAATATTGAAATTCTCTCACTTTCTGATAAAATGAAATAAAATAATCTAATATAATTAATTAATTAATTAGGCTAAAAATTAGAAACAATGAAAAAAAAAGAATAAAAAAAAATATTTTTTATTGTTGTTGTTGTAAAAGAAAAATAATAATTTAAATAAAAAATTAAACAATATTTTATTGTATATACTTATATTTTTTTTATCTTATAAAGATGTGGATATGTTGCGTTTGACTTGTAGTTTGTTGTTGTTGTTGTTGTTTAAATTATATTAAAAATTTAATGGTTTTATTTATTTATTTATATTTTTCATTAATTTTTTAGTTGTTTAGTTTTTTAAACAAATATTTCAACTATTTCTTTTGTTGTTGTTGTGGTTGTTGTCAAGGCGTTTAATTTAACGAAAAAATTGAATTATTATAAATTTTCGTTTTGCTTTTCAAAATAATTACATAATTTAATAATTATTTAATTAATTAATTAATTACATAATTTACTTACGTTGGTACTATTGCATTTTGATACACGTTTTGCTTCATTTTCTATTTACAAAATATAAATATGCGTTTCATTTTTCTTGTTCATTTTAATTTTAATTGCTTTGCTTTTAATTTTTCTTTATGTTGTTTTACTTAATTTTTTTTTTCTCTTCATGAATTAATTAATTAAGTATTTTTCATTTTTTATTCTTAATTTTATTGCACAATTAAATAAATTCTCTTCTATTTTGTTTTTTTTTTTTATTATATTTTATTTGATTTGTTTTTTTTTTGTTTTGTTGTTTGCTTAAAAATAAATAAAAAATTTGTTGCTATTGTTTGATTTTTTTTTTTTATTTTATTTTGTATGTAATCTTTCAGCTATTTTTATTTTCTCTGTATGTCTGCGTATTTATTCTCAATTAATTTGTATCCCTGTCAATGATTAGAAATAAAATTTGTATATTTCTTCATTTCATTTTATTTTACTTATTTCAGATTTTTTTTTTTTTTTGTAAAAATAAATCTCAATAATAATTAATTAATTAATAATAAATATAATAATATTAGTTATAACAGTTGATTTTACTATTGTTGATGATGTTGTTGTTGTTGTTGTTGTTGTTGTTGCTGTTGATTTTATTCATTTATTCATTTAATTTAAAGGAAATTAAATTTCTTTTTTTTAAGCATAAATTTATTTAATTGTTCTTAAACTTTAATTTAAATTTAAATTTATCTGTTGCTGACATTTTTATTTATTTTTGTTTTTACTATTTTTTTTGTTTTCTTTGGGTTCTTTTAATTTATTTTTGTTTTTAATTTATCTATTGTTTTGTTTTGTTTTTTTATTTTTTAATTATTATTTTTTTTAATATTTTTTTTTTTTTATAAATTTTTCTGTTGTTGATTTGTTTGTTTTTGTTTGTTGATTGTAAGAAATTCTGTAAAATATTTTCTGTACTTTTTTTGTTTTTATTTCATAATTATTTCATGTTGTTGTTGTTGTTGTTGTTGTAAAACCTTAAAAATAAAAATATTTTGTTTAATTAAATTAATTAGCATAATTAACGGTTCTATGGGCACATTGTTACTGTTATTGAGTTGTTGTTGTTGTTATTGTTGTTGTTGCAATCGTTGATATTAAGAGTTTTGAACATTTTATGCAAATGTTGTGACAAAAAATATGTTTCTTATTTTTTTTGTTTTTATTATATTTTGAAATAAATAATTAAATATTTAAATGATTATTTTTAATAATTAAATTAGCTTGGCTTTTGTAGGAACAAGAAGAGAACAAGAACAAGATTGTTTATTTGGCAAATTCGTTTATTTTAAAAATAAGAAAAGAAATTAATTTTATATATAACAAAAAAAAAAAAAAAAAATTAAAACATTAATTGAAAAATGATTTCATATAAACAAAATAATAATATATACACATTCAGACTCCTCTAGACAAAGTCAAAGTTGTAGGAGTCGGTCAATTAGCCCATTATAGAAGAGTCCGTCTGTAGTTGTAGTCTTAAAAGAAAAGAAATTAAGTTCAAATATTATGGGATGTTCACTCGTAATAAACTAGATTTTCGCTGGGGTCTCAGATATAAATTTTATAGATTTATATTCTTTACGTTTATCTGAAACAAAAACATCAAATTTCTATGATCTGTAAAGGTAAACAGAGATCATGATGACTATCAGAATAATGTTATGTACTGTTATGTAGTTTATTCAATTTTTGAGATATTGACCAGAAATTTTAAGCTACAATGACCAATTCGTAATTATCGGATGGTACAGTCGTTGTATAAACTGACTAAGATAGAGAATAAGTTTGTTATAACGTCAACGCATTGATCAATGATTAGTATGTAGTACTTAGTTCTAAAATTTTGAAATATTGTCCAGAAATTATAAATATAAGGTATTTATTTATCGATATTAAACTTTAAGTTGGAATAACACACAGATTAAAAGTGTTAAGGGACCAGAGACTTCAAATAGCCTCATAATAAAATATGCCAGCGGTGTTAAATTGTAAACTCTTGGGGTCCAGTCCATGGAATAATTCATTCACCGAACATTTCTTTCAATAAATCAATTCAACGGCAACGGTGTTTTCGACAATGGCTTGACGATTCTTTTACTCTAAACGATGCCTTCCCGAGCCAGCTCAAGTAGCCATACGCTTCCTGGATGTTATTCAAATAAATGTGGCAAAGAATTATCTTTCGCATAAAGCCAAATTCAATGCTATTAACACCATTGTATGGTGTGTGGGACGAGGTACAGAGGAAGACCGAAATTGACGTGAAGACGAACTGTTGCGGCTGAAACAAGAAAATCTATGGGCGAACTTAGCGCATTAGCACGCAATAGGAATAGATGGAAATCCTTTGTGAATCAGCTTCGTAAATAGACTATGTTTATGATTTCTTTAAATTGTAAATAAGTCATAAATAATAATAATGGTATGTGGTTATTTTAACTTCAAGTCCTATACGATCAATTCACCAATTACTGGATCATACAGTCGTCGTACAAACTGACTAACAGTGAAAATGAGTTTGTTTTTATATTCTTGATGTACTTGTGATTTGTATTTTGAACTTAAATAAAAAATTACATTAATAAAAGAAGGAAAAAAAGAAAGAAAACAAAAAATAATCAAATTCGAGGTAGAAAATTGGTTGCCCCCTTTTGCATATTTGCATATTTCTTTTTCACTTATATTTTTTGTTTAATCATGTTAATGTTTAAATTATTTATTTATTTATTTATTTACTTGTTTTATTTGCTTTATTTATAGTTTTTTTTATATATAATTTTTATTTTTGTAGTAGTGTTCATTCTTTTTCTCTGTGGGGCCTCTTCTACTATTGTATTGCATTGCATTTCTTTGATTTCATAATATAATTTTTATTAATTTGTAAATATTATTTGTACAAATATAAAATAATTGAATAAAATTATGCAAAGTATGTTTAATATTTTTGCAATTTGCACAATTTTAATTAATTTGTTTTTTATTTATTTAATTAATTAATTAATTAACAAGGAACCATATTTTATTTTCTTTTTAAATAAAAAAAAAAACAATTTAAAAACTATAAAAATAAATTGACTAAATTATTTAATTATTGTATTGTACATACATACAAAAATGTGTTCATGTGTTGAGATTATGAGAGATTCGCATAAAATGTTCAAAAATCATATCAAACTAAAACTAATCAACAATCAACCAACCCTCTTTCTTTTCTGTTTGTTGTGATAATATTTTTTTTTTATTTTTTTTTTTGTTGTTGTAATTACATACTAACGAGGCTATTGTTGTGTAATATAGATAGATACTTATTATTGATCTGATTATTCTTCTTCGTTATATAGAAAATAATATCATTGGATTTTTCATTGATTTTACTGTTCTGTTCTGTTCTGTTCTATTCTGATCTGTTTCTGTTTCTTGTTTATGATTATTTTGTGTAATGACAATTTTTACTATTTTCCATGGTTCCTGCTTTCTTATATATATATTATTTAATTATTATTATTATTATTATATATATTTAGGTAATTATTTTATATCATTTTGAGTGTAATAATATATAGAGCATAATTTATATATATATATTTATTTATAATATTAATATTATTATTATTACTTTTAAAAATATCATACATCCATCATGCATCGTTCGTATACATAAAATTCAAGGGTTGAGCTTATTTTCATAATTAATTAATTAATTAATTGTTTATTAAAAAATAATTTAACTAAAATTTTCTTTTTGTTTTCATAAACTTGTTATTCAGTTTGAAAAGGATTATAAACTGAAGATTTATTTAATTTTATTTTTTTTTTTTTTAAATTTTATTTGCTTTTATGTGGCTTTTTAATTGAAAATATTTTCTGTGTTTTATTTATTCATCAGTTCATTTGAGCTTAAAAATAAAAGTTAACAAAAATTATTTTTATTTATTGAATTTACATAGACATTTATGGGTATGTAAATGTTTTTCATTAATTAATTAATAATGTTATAGTATAATTTTTTAATTAATGCTTACTTTTTTGTTTTAAATTTAATTAATTTGTTTCTGATTTTAATTGTTGTTTTCTTTTCTTTTTTTTTTAAATTATTTTATTATTTTGTTTTCCGTTTTTATTTGTTTTTTTGTTTTTATTTTGTTTTATGTGGAGATACTTAAAAACTATTATCACTATTGCAGAAAGCGGCTTTGCTCAATTATTTGTTTCAATATACAAAAGTCATCAGCAAAGCTTAGTTGTGTTAAAAATGGCAAAATGAAATTGGAAATCAACTTGGCATTAACAACAAATTGATATAAAAACATTCTACTTGAAAAGATACATATATTTGCCTACTTTCATGGTGTTTGGTGAAACGGTTTCGGAGTTTAGCAACGTCAAACCATTTTTTTTCGTTCCATTTTTATATGTTGTATATAAGAAGATTGGGTAAAACATTTATATGAACTACATATTTCTAATCTCTTAAAAGATCTCAAAAAGGCAGTTTGAGTAATAGAAAATTGAGGGAAATTGAGGGTTTTAATTCATTTTTGTGACTTATTGTGGTTTGTTGCCGATTGTCGGCCCTTGCTTTCTTAACAGCTAGGCAGCGTCCTACACAGCATTGATGCTACTGTGGGACTTCTTACGCGCAATAATCGGTGTAATGCTTAGACGCAAGTTCATTATAGCTTCGTTCGTTTGGACTCTACTTTCCCATTTGAAAATTAACTACTTATAAAAAGAATATTCACATAATTAGATGTACAAGACTTTAGCAAACCTTCATCAGGGAATACAGACAGTACTTAAATTTTCTTTGATATTCTGTGAATATACTCGTATAATGTCTATATTCAAAGAATTTACTAAATGACTTTATTTAAACAATGCTGTCATAGCAACTGCTTTTAGACTTCAAACATCGGCAATCTCTAGAACAGGGCTGTCCAAAAGATTTTCGTTGGCCGAGTTGGAAGAATCCGTGATGAGTTAGGCCGCGCCGAAAAGTTGCCAAGTAAAAAATTAGACCTCACTAAGACTTCACTTGGACCGCATACAAACGCGCGCCTAGGGTTGCACAGTTAAAGAATCATGTTAATGGTTGCAGAGCAAATCATAGAATATTTTATGGTTAAAATTGAAGCCATATATCATAAGATCTAAAATATGGTAGGGTTATAGAAATTTACTCATCTATTACAATATTTAATAGGAGCTTTAATATGATAGGAAATTCGATTAGAAAAGGACTCAACAATTTTAGTTAAACCTTTCACATCATTGAATCTTCAGATTTAGAACACTTAGGTATATATTGTATCTCTGGTTCGCAGAATTACTTGAAAATGGGAATAATGATAATAATTAATTCCATCAGAACTGCCATAAACAGAATATTCAGATTTAGATTTAATAAAATTTTATATGGAATTTACTTGTTATACATCTGATAGTTTGAATTGCTTGAAATTGCTTGGAACTATCATAGTTGTATGTCTAGATCTGTTTTGTATGTCTATGATCTAGAATCTGAGAATATAGTAAGTATCGTATGCATCTGATAGATAGGAAATTATCACTTCAAATCATTAGATCACTGAATCTCTCGATATACAAACAATGTAATGTCGTATGTGTTATGCATCTGATAGTTTGAATTGTTTGGAATTGGGTTTTTCATATATATGTACACGTATCTAAATAATAGGGAATTATTTCATTTCCAATTTCCGATATACAAATATTGAGACTATGCTATAGTTTTTGTGTTATGCATCTAATAATTAGAAGACTTTAAGAATAATAGAATTAACACGTTTTAAGCTTTGAGATTGACTTTTGTATACTTAAATTGTTGTTGTTGTTGTTGATGATGTTAATATTGTTGTTGTTGTTGTTGTTGATGATCATGTTGTTGTTGTTGTTGTTGTTATTATTATTGTAGGCATTTACTATGAATTTTGTAAGAATTTTAATATTATTGTTTTTGTAAGCCAGAAGAAAATTAATTAAAAAATGAATTTTTATTATATTTTTTTTTTTGTAATTAATTTTTAAAGCATTTTATTTGCTTTTTCTCTTAATGTTTTTAATATTAATTTTTTAATTATCGAAACTTTTTTTTTTTTGGTTTTTTTTGCAAATTTTCTTTTTTATTTTTTTTTTTTGTTTTTAATTCTAAGAAGAAAGGAAGAGTGATATTTCCGCAGTTTTTTTTTTTTTTTTTATTTTGTCGAAACTTGTATTTGATTTTTTTTTTTTTTAATTTTTGTCTTTTTGCTATAAAATGCTTTTTTGTTTTTGTTTTATAGCAACATTTTTTTTGGTTTTTAGAATTTTTTGGACCAAAGTCGTTGTCGTTGAATTTAATTGTTTTAATCAAAAACATTAAATGCCTTTTTTCGTTTTACTGTTTTTGTGTGTTTTAAGTTTTTATTTATTTATTTATGATTTATGGCTTCTTGAGACTGCAATTAAAATTTCTGCTATAAAAATTATTTGTACTTTTGGTTGGTTGATGAATTGGGCTATTGTTTATTGTTTGTATTGTTTGTATTGTTTGTTTATTTAATTAATTAATTATTTATTAAAGTAATTTGTAATTTGTGTTTGTTGTTTGTTACTGTTGATTGATGATTTACTCGATTTCCTTTTCTACACTTTGTGTTGTCCATTTGTTTCTTTTGTTTTTGATTTGCTTGGTTTTTATGCTTCCAGGAGCAAATTAGTTAGTCAATGTTGTTGGTAAACAGAGTTTTCTGTTTGTTTCTGTCATAAGTCAAGTTTTGTCAACAGAATTATTTTCATGTTCTGTGCTCAATAATTGATAGATGTTATTGGAAAGATTCCTTTAACAAATTAATTAAGATATAGTTAATTTCAGGGTTTAGTCTATGTCAGTATGAAGATATGGTTTTGTACCATAGTACAAATCTTCTTAAACATGTCTGGCAGTTCTCCTTCTTCTATTCTGTCATATTAAAGATTTGATTTTTACCATGACTGGCAGTTCTCCCTCCTTCTATCTTTTCTCTTTTAAGTAAACCAACTTGTCAACTTTTTGTTTTTTACTTATTGTATAAGTACAAGTATATAAATTTAAAGTTTACTCAACATTTAGAGAGAAAAAGTTTCTTGATTTTGGCATTTTTTTGTTTAATTTTTAGTGATGCAGCAAGTTGTTTTTTGTTTAATTTTTATAAAATTTTTTTTTTATTTTGGAGCATTTTCCATTTAGTTTTTGATTAGAAATGCTTGGCCATGACTTCTAATTCATGTCTCATCTAGTCTCATTTGTTTTTACTTGCAACTACAAAATAAAAGTGTAAAAATTGAAACAAAAAACTATAAATAAAACGAAAACAGAAAGAATAAAATCAAAATTTAAGAAATTTATACAAAATAAATAGAAGAAAGAAAGCAAATTTTGAAATGGAGCTTTGTTTTTTTCTTTTCCTAAGTTGTTAAGATTTAGAATATAATTAAAATATTTTTTTTTTTTTAATTTCTATATAAAAATTTTGATTAATTAATTTTTAGCGCCTAAATTTATGTTTTACTTTTTTTGTTTTGTTTGTTTAATTATTAATATGATTTTATTTTTAATTTCAATTTTTTGTTGGTAATTTTTTCTATTTTCTTTCCCTTCGTTTTTTTTTTTTGTCTTTTTGATTTAATTTTAATTTAAAAATTTACAAAAGTTTTACAATTTATGATTTTCTTTTCATCTTCGTTTTGTTTTTGTTCTTAATTTCTTTATCACAGCGACATTCAGTCTAAGTTTTTGCTTTTATTGGAATTATAGCATGTTTTGCTATAATAAATATTCTATATTTTTTTTTTATTTTTTTTTTTTTTGTTTGTTTATATAACAAAAATAATATCAAATAACAATTTTAAAGCCAAAAAGTTTTTTTTTTGTTTTTGTTTTCATTTAATTTTCGTAATTAAAGCCAAAAATAATTGATTTATAATTTAATAATTTAGACTAAATTTTTATGTTATTTTGTTTATTCGAAAAGGCCTTTTAGTGGAGAATTTTTTTTTTTTTTGATAAATTTTTTTTAAATTAATTTTTATAGCAAATCATGCTTATTGTTGTTGTTGTTGTTGTTGTTGTTGGTGTTTTTTGTGATGATGTTATGTTTAAGTTGTTGTTGTTGTTGTAATTTTTATGTAATGTAATTCCAATAAAAGCCTTGCTTTGCTCTATTTTTTTTTTTATTATTTATTATTTTAATTATTTTATTTTTAAATTGGTTTTTATTTGTCCAAAATTATTTAATGCCGAAATATTTTGTATTTTAATTTAATAATTTTGTTTAAGGGTCCTAAAAATGATAAAATTTTGACTAATTTCTTTTTTTTTTTTCTTTTTGTTATTCATTCCTTCATTCAACTATAAAACTTTTGCATGTTCATACATGGTTTACGATATACAAGCCAAACTTCAAAGCCAAATTGTTTTTATTTAAATAATTTATTTACAATTTATTTCTTCTATTAAAACTCTGATTGATTGATGATTGACTGACACCTTCCTTTTTTACCTGCACATTTTCTTTACCTTCTTCATCTGATCTCTCCCTCTCTCCGTTTATCTCTCCTCTACGTTTATCACATTCAGACGCATTTTACAGACTAAAGCCGAAATTTGTTTGTTTTGAGTTTCAACCCCATTTGTTTTTTTTTTTTCGAAAGTTTTGTTTAAAAAAAAAAAAAAAATAAAATTACATATAAAATAAAATACAAAAAAATCCAAATAAAAAAAAAAAATCAAAAATATAATAAATTTGTTTGGAAAAAATAATAATCTTTTATTAAATAATGTTATCAACATATGGTTTTTTTTTTGTATCATTTTTTTTTTGTTTTTGTTTTGTTTTGTTTTTTAACTTAATTAAATAATTAAAAATAAAAACAAAGTTAATAAAATTTCTTCTTTCATATTTCATATTTCATTATCATTATTATTAATTATGAGTAGTTAAAATGTTTGCAAGTATAATATTTTTTAATTTTCATTTTCATTTAAGTTTAGGAAACATTAAATCAAATAACAATTATAAATGCTTTGACGGTACACAAGAAAAAAGAATTTTTGAGAAACCAAAAAAAAAAACATAAAAAATAAATAAATAAACTCTAATAATAGATTGCAAATTTTTTGATTGTTTTTTAAGTAAATTAATTAATTCATTAATTTATTTATTATCCACACAGTTTAAAAGAAATAAAAAATTAAAATTGTTTTAAATGGATAAATTAAATGGAAATTTTTGGGATCAATTTTCCCAGAAGAAAAGAAGTTTCTTGAATTGACTTTTGTTGCTATGATTTAATTGAATTATTATTATGTTTTTTTTTTTTTAATATGGCACCTGAAGAGTCACATTCCTTTTCTTTCGTAAATTATACGTTTGTTCAAATGGTTTTTAATATGTTTTTAGCCATTCGAAAACAATTGAAAATAAGAAAAATGGGTTTTTTTTTAAATTAACTAAAAATTATTGGCGTCTTTATTTAAAAATAGAGAAATTAAGTAAAATTTGAAAAATCTTTTAAGCTCCTTTTTCTTTATATATCAAATAAACGTGTGGATAAATTTAGTTGTTTTTTTTTTCTATACCTTTTACAAGTAAAATAGAAACTTTATTCTCAGATATATTCTATGATTGAGATCGCGATAACACACTTTCTCTTATCAGGATCTATAGATGGGATACCTACAAAGTAACAAAGTACTCTATACTCGGAAATATTCAGTAAATACTAGATGTTTTCCGTTCTATAGGGAAAAGAATGAGAAACTATCGGATGTCTTAAAATATTATAAAATATCGGAAGAGACTCTTACCAAAATACACTAAAATCTCTCTCTCTCTCTATAGATGCCTCCTAATCTGTAGTGATTTCATACTTTAAAGAATTAAAAACTATAACTTCAAGTGATTATTGATATATGTAAGACATGGCATCCTTTGCTTCAATTCGCTACTACAAATACCAAAACATTAAACCAAGTTTTAGCTAAGAGATATTCAATCTTATCTATGCAAGGACATACGTCACTGCATTCTTTGTCTAGTATTTAGTTTTTAGAGATATCAAGCTAAAATTCCTCAGGTTTAGGAATAGAAATTTACTTTAATATTTAAAGAACAGCAATTAGGTTTTTTGGTACATATTAATCTGAAGTTACTTAGATTTAGGAGAAGAGGTCTTAATGTACTTCATTTCTTTACATGAATATTTCAAGTCTACTACTGTGTTTTTGAAGATATCATGCTGCAATTGATCAAGTTCTTCTTTTATTAGTAATTTCATACAAATTTGTAACATTGAAATTCATTTCTATGATTAACTCAAGCTTAACAGATCTGATACCCTTGTTTTATATTGGTAACTTCTTGAACTTCTTTTCATCAAATAATTTTTCCTGATTCACTTAAATATTTTCCATTACTCATAAAAGGTATGAAAAAAAAAAAATATATATATATATATCGGTAATTCCGATTTTAGAAGAGACAACTTCTTTTAATAGTAAATTTTTTTTTATTAACTAAAAAAATAATTTAAAAATATGAAAATTAATTTAAAAAAAAGTTTTTTAAATAAAATTAAAAACAACATAAATTACACACAAAAATTATTCAAGGGGGGAAGACAACAAATCTAAAAATAAATTTGATTATGTTTTCCATTTTTTTTTTTTTGCTTTTTTTGTTTTTTAAATTAAAAAAAAAATCACATTTCAATTATATTTTTTTTTTCATTTGTTTGTTTTATGATTTAAAAATTAAAAGAATTTAAACTTAATGAAAAAATGTATGTTACTTGTGACATTTAGTATACTCATCATCATAATTATTATTATTATTATTATTATTGATGTTTATCTTCTTCTTATTATAGGGAAACTTAATTTAGTTTTTATAAAATAATAATTAACTTTTTTATTTAAATTATTATTATCATTTTATATATTTTAAATTTTTTAAATTCAGCTGCACTAATTTTTCTTAATGTTTCCATTTATTGTTTCTTTTTTTTATTTTTGTTTTGATTCTTGTAACTTGCTGTAAAGTTTATATATTTTTTACTCGCTGTAGCTGTCGTCATCTTATAGGGTTTTTTTTTCTTCTTTTAAAACCTTTATTTCCGCTTTACAAACATGTATGTATGTCTGTGTG
This sequence comes from Amiota minor, assembly GCA_037043295.1. NCBI lineage: Eukaryota > Metazoa > Arthropoda > Insecta > Diptera > Drosophilidae > Amiota > Amiota minor. The sequence continues at coordinate 87,628 of JBAMAW010001812.1, forward strand.
TGTGTGAGTGTGTATGGGTTGTCTGTGGTAATATTTATGTTATTTTGACTTGAATCCTTTCTGAGAAGATCATTTAATATCTCAGACACACAGACACAGACACAAACACACATAATCTATTCACATACAAATTCAATACTCAAATCTCATATCTCTCATACATACATACTACAATACATATGTATTATATCCATCCTTAATCTGATCTATGTATATATCCTGACACATCTTATATTCGTATACGTATAAACATCCATAAATCATATAGTCATATAAAGTTAAACATAAATAGATATATAGATATTTTTCATCAGTTCTAAAACTAGAGACTTATAGAAAAAAAAAACTTAGAACATGAAATTAGAAAACTTGGGGGTTTTTTTCCAGGAAAATTATGATAATAATAGATCAAATTTTAGATTATGTGAATTATTAGATATAAATATTTTGTTATTGCTTTTTTTGTTTTTTTTTTTTGTTTGTTTTTGCTGATGATGGTGATGATGATGATGATGATAATGTTGGTTTTTTATGCTTTGTTTTGTTTTTAGAGTCCTTTCGAAAAAGACTAGTTAGTAGTACTTAGTGTTAAATTTAGGTATAACCCTTTTTTGATCTTAAAATAAGAAAAATTTGGGGGGCTTTTTGTTTTTTTTTTTTTTTGTAAAACTAAGTATGTGAAGTGTTTTATTGTTGTATGTCTATGGATATTTTGTTCTCCGAGACTTTTGGTAAATATCGACAATATAAATAATTAAAATTATTTTCATGATTTTTTTCTTAATTAAAAATTTTAAAATTTTCTCTTTTTTCTTATAATAATAAAATTTTAAAATATTTTCATTTCTTTTCTTTTTTTTCTGTTTTCTTGTGTTTTTGAAAGAATTGTTGTTGTCCTTTTTTAGTGTTTTTTTGTTTGTTTTGATTTGCATTTTAAAGGATTTGGGGTCCACACTCAATAAAACTTTGAGTGGGGATTGTTTGGGGTTTATAGCGACGACTAAAGTGAAACTTAGTAACTTAAATTAAGTGTAAAAGTGTTGGAAAATGTGATAAATTGTTGTTTTGTTTTTATTGTTGTTGTTGTTGTTGTTGTTGTTTCTGTTTTATACTTAGGCTGCTTGATGACATCATAGAGATCCGAATATCGAGTGAATATGTGGATGTATGGGAATTGCATGTGATAGAGCTGCAGTTGCAGCGGCACTCGGTGGCGGTGGTAATGCTCCTGTGATTTGTGCTGATGAGACCGGTGGTGCATGAGCCGCTGGTGGTACTGCCCCTGATGGGGGTGGTGGTGGCGGCGGGTGTGTCAGATTAGCGACCGGCGGTGGTAGTGTAATAGATAATGTAACAGTTGGGGGTGCTGCACTTGTTGCGGTCGCAGTGATATGCGTTGATGAGCCGCTGCCACCACCATGACTATGTGGCGGCAAGGATTGCTGTTGCTGCTGCTGCTGTTGTTGTTGTTGTTGTTGTTGATGATGACTATGGTGATGATGGTGTTGATGATTAGCGGCTGCCGTCGCCGTAGACGTTACAGTGGTGGGATGTCACTGAGCTACTACCGAAGTAGGAGCGTTTTGTTGCACCACAACACCAGGAGCCGAGTTGGCCACCGTAACCGATACGGGTGGCTGTGCACTTGGACCACCATTGGCATGCGCTGCCGTTGGTTGTCCTTGCGCCTGGAAGGCATGTTGGAACGGTGGTCCATAACATTGCGGGAAATAGAGTTCATTTTTGACAACCGACTGCTGGGCTGCATTATTTAGGGAACGTGGTAAAATATTTGATTTGTTATCACCACCTGATCCCGGATTGTTGTTGTTTAGAAATTGTTGGGCGGCAACATTCTTTACATCATTCATAAGATGTTGGGATACAGCTGAGCTGGCAGCGGATGCGGCATGGGCATTATTCGCATTATTATTTGTATTGTTGCTGCGTCGCACTTTGGTCGTATTGGGATTCATGTGGTTGTCAATATGTTTTGTAACCTCGTTCTCGGTAGCAAAACGACGCCGGCAATTGGGCATCGGACAACAGAATGGACGATCACCCTTAAGGTTCAATAGATTATAAATAAAAATAGAATTTTATATTAGTATAAAGAAATTGAGAATTTAAAATGATGTAGGTAAACTTAAAAAATCTTTCAATTCTACAACTACCTGGTGCGTTCTTGTATGCTGATCTAGTATTGCCTTTTGTCTAAAATCTTTGCCGCATTGGGCACATTTATAAGGCTTCTCGCCAGTATGTATGCGCAGATGCTGTAAGATATGAGTAAAGTATATTCAAAGGTCACTTTAGTACACTAACAAAAGCCTTGACCTTGACTTACCTGATTCAGTATGGTGCGCTGTCGGAAGAAACGCGGACAATAAAGACATCCGAAAGGTTTCTCATTCGTATGTATTCGCAGATGCTGTGTCAGATGCGATTGTTGGCGGAAACGTTTACCGCATTCTGGGCACGGATACGGCCTAGATTCGATGTGTATGCAACCATGTTGCAATAGTGTTGTTTTCTGTTTGAATTCCTTGTCACAAATCGGACAACGCACATAGAGTGGCATATTTGCTGGTCTTACGCCTATATGTTGCAACACATCTGGTAGTATCTTTTGACCTGCTTAGAGAATTCCAAAAAAAAAACAAGTGGATTTAATTAAAAAGATATCCTTATGTGGTATGATTTTATCATAATATTCACCCTTGCCATCCTTAAAGTATGATGGATAGTGTATGCCACCGCTACCATCAGGTGTGCCTTGTGAGTCCTCGTCGTGATAACTATTGCCTGTAATATCACCCTTTGTATCAGCTTCATCACCTGGGAATGGTACATCCGATGGCCAAAGCGTTGGATGCGGTCCATTTTTGAAGATAAGATGCGGCGAGACGTCTATTGTTGGGACGTATTAGCAGGTACATGTAAAGGAAGGAAGTACAAGAAAATTTTCTGTTAGCAGCGCTTTAAATTTGGGTCATACCCATGAATGATAATGAAATGCTAAGCACTGACCTATGCTAAACTAATAACTGGGATATTATATTATAGTTTAATGGGACAAAGTTCAGTAAGATAGAAGGGATAAAAGACAAAGGGCTTAAACATTTTTTTTTTTTTGTTTGTTTGCGATCTTTGCCAGATTTTTGTTATTAATTTGCACATGTTGACAAAAGTGTAGTTTCTAGTTGGGAAGTAAACAATCGAAATATTATAGTAATACAAGTCTTGAGTTAGTTGTCAATCAAATAAGATTTAAACAAATCATTGAAAGTTCATCATATCTTATAATAAATAATCTATATCTTCTATTCTACAAATCCTACAACAAAAAAGATAAAGAAAAAATTTTGGTTAATTAACCCAGCCAACTTGGTTTGCAATAAATCCATTTGTTGTTGAAAACCAAGCTCTGACTGTCACAAGCCAGTGAAATTGGGGAGTGTTAGAGGAGTAATAACCTCTATAAAAAAAAAACCGGCCTTATTCGATCCGAATAGGATAACATGCCGTAAGGGTCCCAGTCTGGGGGTGACCATGACTATCGTTACTACCAAAACCACACACCGAATAAACTTTACATAAATATAAAGTTCCTTAAATTAATATCTCTCATATTTTAGTACTTTATGCACACTCAGGCCCTGCCTGCTGTCCACATCCAAACGCGTTCAACTATGATTGTCATGGGGATGACTGGGGTAAAATATGTAATGGTGGCACTAATCAATCGCCTATAGATATATCTGATACAGCAGTGAGCATTCAAAATAATGAAGATGATAATGTGTGTTTGATGACTTTAAGATCTTAACTAACGTTCAAATTCAGGCAATTCAATCTACATCAAATACATTGGCTTTTGTGAACTATGAGAAAGAACTTGAAGGACCTTTGATAATAGCCAATAATGGACATAGTGCTGTAATGTCTGTTGTACAGAAGGAACCACCTAGTCTAGTTGGTTGCCGTCTTCAGGCAGTCTATAAAGCCATACAACTACATTTTCATTGGGGCTCACCAACTACAAAAGGTTCGGAACATACTATCAATTCAAGACGTTTCGATGCTGAACTTCATATTGTACACAAGCGGTCAGCTTACAAGACAATTAAGGATGCTCTACAAAAGCCAGATGGTTTTGTTGTTTTGGGTTTACTAATTAATGGTGTTAAGGTTCGTTGCTTGATTGAAAATATCTAACATTTTAAGGACTTTTTTGTAAATTTCTATTCCTAGAAACCAAAATGTGAGTCATGCGGCGTTAATACCATTTTGGACAACTTAAAAGAAATCAGAAATTGTGACACCAAAACTCAAATCTATACCAAATTGAACTTTTCCTCGTTTCTGGGAGATATTGATACATCACATTTTTATACATATAGAGGTTCATTAACAACGCCACCTTGCTCCGAAGTGGTAACATGGTTTGTCTTTGCCCAGCCCATAGATGTTTCTAAAGAAAGAGTGAGTCTAGTGGTTGGTTGTTATAAGAAAAGTTCTTGTTGATTAATTTTATGAACTTTTCCTATAGATTAAAAAATTTTGGCAACTCTATGATCTAAGAGGGAAACCACTCTTCAACAATTTCCGGAAATTGCAAGACCTGAACTCTCGTGATATTTTCATTCGTTCTTAGTGAACAAATTTTTCAAAAATTCTCAATTATTTGATTTAAAAATAAAGCCAATTATAAAATCCATTAATATTTTAACTAGGAAGTCTTATTTTTGGAACATGGTAACATTGTAATTCATGTTAACCATACAGAATGAATATTTTGTTAAACAAAAGTTTAGTTCTTAAATTTTGTCCTAAAAAAGCTTAAATCTACATATATTAACATTATATTATATCAGTCTTCCTTTCTTCAGTCTTTTCTAGTAATGTAAAGGCCCCATGAAAAACACAACTAGATGCAATACTTTTGTCATCATGATTAAATTATGAGCCACTTCCTGCCATCACACGTGTGCATTTCACAATATTTTTCAAGCTTCTTTTGCCAAATCTCAAATGCCGAAAATACAAAATTTTTGATCCAACTTGATCCAAAATTTCTTTTTTTTAGGAAATGTTTTGTTCGGGATTCTTGATTGGAAATAAAAAGCAAATGGTTTCTTGAATTAGGAATTAGGCCAATTTTGAAATGTTGAGAAATGAGAATTGTTCATCAATTTCAAGATCATTATCATTATTATTGTATGGCGGCAGCAATGGATCAGCAACATGTTTCAGTTCATTGTAATCATCATAGAGGTGATAAGTTTCGGTTTCTACAGAATGATCAATGACAAAGTCTATGCTTGGGTCTCTAATATATTCAGTTTGTTGGATCAATAACTGTCGCTCGCCTTGGTGGGTGCGCACATGTTGATTGAGGATGGCCTTCTGGCGAAAGTGCTTGCCGCACTCTGGACATGCGAAGGGCTTCTCACCCGAATGTATTCTTATGTGTTGGTTGAGTATCGCCCGTTGACGGAAACTGCGTGAACAATACGGACATGTGAACGGCTTTTCGTTGGCATGGATGCGTAGATGTTGCGTCAAATGTGATTGCTGACGGAAGCGTTTGCCACACTCGGAGCAAGGAAATGGACGAGCATCGGTGTGTATGCGATCGTGTTGCAGCAGTGTACTCTTTTGTTTGAAATCTTTGCCGCAGGTGAGACACTTGAAAAGACGTAAATCGCTGTGCGGTTTATTCTTATGCGGACGTCCTGGACCATTGCCACGGCCAGTGCCACCGCCGCTTCCACCACCACCTCCGCCACCACCACCTCCTCCGCCACTAGCGCCGCCACCACCACTAGAATTATCGCCATTCTGTGTGGCATGTGAGCCGCCACCGCCTGCACCATTCTGTTGTGAGCTGCCATTTTGTTGACCAGGCAGCAGTTCGGGCAAGGCATAAGCTTCAAGACCGCCATTCTGATCCATGGCGCCGCTCATGCCGGGCAAAACGCCTTTGTTGAGATAATGTAGAGGCGGGAAACCGGGAGGCGCTAACATAGCACCTTGCGGCGCGCCCGGGTGTCTTGGCGCATAGTAACCGCCGAGTTCACCGGCGCCTTGTGGCGTTTGAAAATTGTTTGACGGATCATTTGATTGTTGCGGTTGACCGCCATTTTGCTGAACATGCGGATTCCCCGCACCGCCAGAGTCACCGGCGTTCGCATGTGGATCATTATTACTTTGGTTTGGTTGCTGCTGCGCGGAATCTGCTGCGAGGAGAGGCCGACCTAAAACAATAAGAACAATGGAAGTAAATATTAGGAACGTCATCACTTGCCTCAATGCTCAATGAAATCTAACCTGGTTTAAACCATCATCATCAGGACCACCTCCACCGCTCCCGTTGGCACGCTGTTGTTGCTGTTGCGTTGGATATGGACTTGACGAGGGCGACCCTTGTTGGCCACGTACTGCCCCATCGCCGCCCCCTCCACCGCCTCCACCTTCTCGACCATTTGGATCGCCTGGCGGACTTTGTGGCTGTTGGCCTTGTGCTACCGCTACGGCAGCAGCCGCTGCCGCTTGCGCTGCAACTGAAGCATTTTGTTGTTGCTGCTGTTGTGCACTCAAGTGTTGTTGTGCTGCCTGTTGTTGTATTCCGGGATACATATCTGAGCCCCATTGTGCGGCCGCAGCACCGCCCGCACCGATAGCGGCAGCATTTCTCTCAGCATCCTGTGAGTCCTTGTAGAGCACATAGGGTTGACCCGTGTCCTGTGTGATGCAATACATAATCTGTCGTGGCACTTTGAGGCCTGCGGCAATGCAGGCCGCAAAAGACGCCGAAAAATTTATGGCCATTTTTCGTTGCTTCCAAGTTTTATTGATTTAATTTTTTTTTTTTTATTTATATTTTCTTTTTTCACACGTCTTTTCTTTCGTTTAGTTTTGTGCGTGAATGATCTTTTATTTTCTTGTATTTCGTTTTTGAATTTTTTTTTTTTTTTTGTTATTGACTTTTGTTTCTCATTTTGTATTCTTTTAGTTAATTTGTTTGACTTTTAATATTTAGTGTGTTTTTTATCCTTCTTCTTTTTCTTCTTCTTCTGTTTTTGTAATTTACTTAGTTTTCTCTTTGTTTTATGTTCTTCTTTATTTATAAAACATGAATTTCTTGATTAGTTTTTATTTTGTTTGGTTTTCCTTTCTTCTTAATTTGTTGTTGTCTTTGTTGTTGTTGATTTGATTTGTTATAATTTATTTGCTCTTTTTCTTTTAAAAAAAATAAAACAAAAATGGTTTTTAAGTTTTTTCTTTTTCTTTTACTTTTCCTTTTGTTTTTGTTATTAATTTGTTTTTAAATATTTAATTTATTATTTTCTGTTTTTTGGGCTTTTCTTTTAACCAAAGTTTTGTGGATTTTTTACATATTTTTCCTTGCACTTCTCCTCTGGTTTAGTTTAAACTGCAAAGAAAAGAAATAAAAGGAAAATTGTTATTAATTTATTTCTTCCATTAAATTATTAATATTGTAAAACATGAAGAAAGAAACACGATCTATTGTAGAATTCATTCCTTTTAACAAAGAACAAAACAAAAGTAATGAAACAAAGAATAAACAGAACAATGAGAACATCGGGGTAAAGCAAGAATGGAGATCATTATTGAGTCTGAGACTGAATGAACAAGGAAGGAGTGGTCACCTCTTCACAGTTTGAATCTTGAACTTTATTGTATTAACATCTTTGTCTCATGAAACTTATTGGATGCATGAATGGATGCATGCCAAAAAAAAAAAATTATTTAGTCGTGATGCTTAAAGGGACAGAAGGAGATATTGGAGACATATACCTATATGATTGATTAGCTAGACGAGATGATTTGTTTAACCATGTCCGTCTGTATGTGTGCAAACTAGTCGCCCAGTTTTTTGTGGTAGAGATCCAAAATTTTGTACAAAATTTTATTGGTACCAGGCATTGTATATATGTCAGAACCAGCCGAATCGTATCACTAAGAATGGTACCTCCCATGCAAACCCAAATTCAAATTAAGGTTTTTATTAGAAAAACTTTTTTGTTTTTTGTGCAATCAAACTAAAATTTAGACACTAAAAGTATCTAATCAATCTACATTACCGAAACAAATTTCAAAGCCTTAGGATTACTGGATCGTATAGCTCTCATACAAATCCATATTCAAATTCGGCATCCTTTTTGAAAAATTTATAAGTTTTTTGTGATATCAAACTGAAATTTGGATATTATAAATCTCTGACTGATTTCCAACAACCATGTAAATTTCAAGACCCTAGGTTTATCAGAACGTATAGCTACCATACAAACCAAGATTCAAATTTATGTTTTTATTTGAAAAACTTTTTTGTGCTCTGTTTTATTGAATTGAAATTTTGATTGTATAAATGTGTCTGACTCACATTCACTAACCACATAACTTTGAAAACCCTAGGATTACTGGATCGTATAGCCCCCATATAAATATTTCGGTCTTAACGTAGAAATGCAGTATGAATACTGTCTCTACCCGAAGCATAAGCCAAATCAATAATGAAATATTTCTGTATGTCTGGATCCATCAAGAAACTTAGATCACTGCTAGAATCAAGTCCGACCAGTGTGGTTTGGTATATCTCAATGTTAACGAAAATTGGCAAATATAATGATAAATATTAGGGATGCGCCGAGTAACACTTTTGCCGAGTAACTAGTACCGAGTTTTACTCGGCTCAATTTTTTTTCAACCGAGTACTCGGCCGAGTAACTCGGTTCTATCAAATTCCCATTTCGAGCAAGCAAGTACAAGCAGGTTCGCGAGGGGAAGAGCGGAACTTGCAAAAGGTAAAGCTATATCAATAACTACTGATATTTGGACCTGCATGAATAACTTACTCGGATTCTTAAGCTACACCGCTCACTGGCTAGAATAGGAAATTGAGCTTCCGCACAGAGTGTTGCAGATGTCACATTTTAGAGGACCCCTCACGGCGGACAATATTCGATCAGTGCTTTCAGATTTATCCGTGGATTGGGATATTAATACCCGCATTCATCTTGTCTTGAGAGACAATGGACCCAATGTGGTGGAAAGCCATAAATGATAGTCAATATGTTGGCTAAGGATGCTATATACATACGCTGCAATTAGCCGTAAAAGCTTCGTTGAAGGAACAAAATGTAATCAACGTTATTGCCTCAGCTAGAAAAATTGTAGGCCACTTTAACCATTCTGCAGTGGCACAAGAAAAACTGACCCTGATACAAAAAGAACTAAAACTGCCAGAGCACAAACTCGTGCAAGATGTTACCACAAGATGGAACAGTACTTTTTACATGATAAACGGATTATTAGAACAAAAAGGGCAATATCTCTCTACATCACGGACAACCCAAGTACAGCCAATCTACAACAATTAACTGAACGTCAATGGGAGATCCTACGGGAGTGCATTATATTACTCAAACCGGCGAAGAAATTACTAAAATTACCGAAAAAAAACAAATATTATAGTTTGGCAACTAAATATATTGCTTTTCTTAAACAAAGTATACTCGGCATTCAAACCGAGTTATTCGGCCGAGTACGAGTATCAAAAAACCCGCCGAGTACCGAGTATCAACCGTGTAGTCGGCCCATCTCTAATAAATATAATACTTTATAGGAATATAATAACATTGTTTTCCACTGTGTTTATGGCATCACAATATCCTTTTAAACTGATTTTCTAAAGCCAACAAAATTACAATCTATTTACAATAGAATAATGAATAATCATAAAATAAGTAATTACTATTCACTCTGACTAGGGTTTATATAAACACTAATATGAACATCTTCTATAGGTGAAAATGTTCATTAAATTAAACTTACTTCTTACTTATGTTAGGTGAACAAATTGTTCTCAACTTTTGAGTAAACTTCTTCTTAATAAAACAACTTCAACTATTCTATTTAACTTTCTTGAAATAATATATTTTTTTGTGTTGAAATGTTAACTCAACATGATGCAATCATTCACTTGTTCTTTCTTAATCATCATTCGCTTGCCATCACAACAAGATCCTCGTTACACCCTCTTATAAGCCTCACTTGTATATTGTATATAGTATTCACACTTAATGCGTGTTCAAGGTCTTATACGAGTATACAATATTTTTGCCATATGCTTAACACTCATTCAATTTACTTCATTTGAAAGAACTCAACTTCATTGCTTTGAGTTAAGATTGAATTTAATGTAAAAAAAAAACAAAAAAAAAAAAGAAATTGTAAAAGATTTTGTCGTTAAATGCATGAGCTCAACCTCCACTCAATTCCCCTCCTTTGGCTTAAATCACTCATCCATTGGTACTTCATTCATTTACTTCATTCACTCACCTCATTACTTCGTCTGTCAGAGACGATTTACTGGTTTTAGTGTGGATAATTCTGACGACTTCTTAGCTTTGCTTATTAGACTTTTGTATTCTTTACTTAAAAAATAAAAACAAAAAAAAAAAAAATTCTTAATAAATCGTACGTGATGTCATAACAGGAATTCTAGGCAATTACAAAAAAATATATTGTACATTTTTATTTTGCTAATTAAAGGCAACACTTTTGCAGTTAGTTCTCTTCCAAGTATTTAGTTCTTTGAGTTCTTAGATGGGCAATTTATGGATGTAGTTTTATCTCTTCCTATTTAAGCAAAGTAATAAAATTATTTTAATTGCGACTTAGTTAGATTAAAAACTTCCTAATCAATAAAAAATCTTATATGTATTTTTAGATTACAAGATATAAAATTCACATATTAAATATTATTATTGCTTATAGGAATGTACATAATCCAAAATTGGTTAGTAACATTGCCATTTAAAAGTAAACGCAAGTATTTTTATCGATTGTTAAAGATATATTTTATGAAACTTTAAACACTTAACTAGAATAATAATCGTTTTTTTTTTTTATGTTCAATCCTTAAACTGAATAATAATCGATTTGTTTAGAAATTCTACGACTAGTTTCGTTCATATAGAATTGAATAGATTAAAGAATATGCCAGCCATATATGTATGTTTTTATTAGGGAATGTAATGATTCAACATTTGCCAATACACTACCGATTCCGATTAATGAAATTGTAGATAATCGGTGATATCATTAAATAATAAGTCAAAAAATATAATAAATTTATGTTTTTCTTGTGATTCATAAAGTTAAGTCTTAAATTGTAGTTGACTTTTGGCAGCAAAGATTTTGTATTTTGAAATTATATCCAGAATATGAAAATACAATTGTTTTGAGAATATCTATGCATTACACCAATGGTTCTTAGGATCCGCGTTTTTTCAGAATGAGTGGACTATTTCATAAGAGTCCTCTTATGACCCCTCTTGCTCAAGATGATCTATGGTCATGAGCTTCTTTAAAGTACTCAACAAGATACCTGTGAAAATCTTATCTCTAGTTTTTTATGACTTTACTGGAATATATTATCCACAATAATAAACTAGATATATGTTTCTTTCCCTAGAATCCCTGTGCATTCCAAACCTAATGTACTGAATATGTTGTTCTTATAATAAATTTCTCCTCGCCCTTCAAATAATGCAAACTGCCATTGATTCTGGATATCAAAATATCAAATTGTACAAAAAAAGTTAAATGTTCGTCGATTTGTTGATTGATCTTTGATCGATGGTATAACTTTTCGGAAACCATAGCTACGGAGATCGGTTAATAAATACCATAATCAGCAGGCTCATAGATCGAAATTGGAATAAGAATCATTATATATCTAGCTTTTTAGAAACATTTTGAAATGAAAACAAAATAATTTTTGGAATGGGTAAGCTTGCCTATTAAAATTGATTCCTTTCTTTCGGAATGTGACTTTAGATTAGATCTTCCCATTACTACCTTTATTCTCATGTTTGACTCCATGCGAGGTAACCCAAAAAAAAATCAGCATCATCCGTCTAACCAGAAACTATGAAAGAGCTGTTAGTTTTTGAGCTATTGTACTGAAATTTGGTACATACACGTCTTATTATGTTATTATTAATATATCATACAACTATACTTTATTATCTATAACTTTTTTATAAACTCCTCATGTTTTAAGAAAGAATGTGTCTTAAAAAAGGGAAAATAACAGTTTACGCAACATAAATGTATTAAAATTGGATCGCTAGAACCAATACATTATTTAAACCCATACATTTTCCTATAAAAATTATAACTTCAGTTAATAATAAAGAATATCGTTCAAGTTACCACCTCTGCCAGTTCGGTAGGCTATTAATTTAAAAAGATCCGGCATATCTTGAAAGTAATTTTATTGTAAGAAATCGTGTTTGACTATAAAAGAAATTTACACACGAAAATCTCGCTACAAGCTTTTATATCATTCTACCAGAGAGAGATGTTATTTAGTTTCAGTAGAAAGCAATTGGGGAATACCTGCAGCTTCGGGTTGGAACCATCGCTATTAATAAGTTGTATTATTTTTCTGGTATATTATTCTTGCTTTTCGCTGCCCTTTATTTTGGACAAACGGATAGACACATAAAAAAATCCAGTGACTTACAAAATTAACAACAATGCTCACTTCCCTGGACTGTTTTTCAGATTTATTTTATTCTAGAGACATTTAATTTATTCAAAATATACTGAAAAAATCAGGTAAATCGAATACTTTGATTGAAAAATTTACTTAATATCTGTGATTTATGCTACCAGACTTGACTTGATTGTCTCTAAAATGTCTCTCTAAGTTTTATGTGTAAAATTTGATCCACCAATTTTTTCAACAACTTTCCCTCCCACCTATGTGATTTGAAAGTATCCTATGTTCAAGTCTGGAAACAACCATACACACTTACACATAAAATTTTATTGCAATTAGATGAAATGTGTCTGGCCGCGTATAAGATTCAAACAAAGAAACAAACAAATTTTATTTTCCAACGGAATGGATAGAAATTTCGACTTTACTTTATTCTATGTCATTCATCGTTTCATTACAATATGAATAGGCAAATCAGATATTCGATTAACCTTGTCTACTAATTAAAAATAAATTTAATTTTTAAATATTGTAAAATCATTTTACAAAATAAAATTTCAATAAACCAAGCGATTATTAACCAACGCATCAAATCATTAAAAATAAAATTATTATCGTCGTGATTTTATGGAATCGAAAGTAATGAATACTAAATACAAAATGAAAAAAAATCCAACCGCATCATGAATGCGCCATGTAACGCATGTGCGTGCGTATCTTTTAATCTTGTGTTATCTCCACATTCCCCCTTCTTGTCTATAATAGTCAGTGTATCTAAAGGTATTTGTGTCTTTTCAGATATCTGTCAGATGTTTAAATGCGGGCCAAACGGGTGGCGCTGCGTTGTCATCAACACATTTCAATGAAGAATGATGAAGATCAAAAAGTGTGGGGGGGGCAAAAGATGTAGATGCTATAAAATGCAGGACGACAAGACACATCACAAGAGAGAATGAATAGTACTAATACATAGATACACGTACATATGCAGTATGTATATAAAACCAAACTACCTTGAACCCGCAAATGAACGTATAAACAAGCGAACTAAAGAACGATTCATTGAACGTATAAGTGTATCTATACACACATAACACAGAAGAAAAAGCTAAAGGAACGAATGAACGAACGAACGAACGAACGTACGAGTAACTTCAGAACAAAGACAACAACAAATGTTGAATGCATTCAGTCAGTACCTCAACAACAAAATCTATGGTATACTAAGCATGTAAGATGCATTTTGTTTTATTACAGTATCTCTGATGTTGTTGCTGCTGTTTCTGTTCTGTTGTTGTTATTGCATTTTAGCTGTTTATTGTATTTGTTGTTGTTGTTGTTTTTGCTATTTGTGAATTATTGCGCTCGATTGGCGGCGTTGGCAGCCACAACAATTTATGCGTTCGTTGTCGTTTAGTAAAAATAAAAAAAAATAAAAAATTGAAAAATAAAAACTCAAGCAAACCAAACATACGAGCGCGCCTGCACTTTTTGTATTTGTATCTATAAATTTACAGATACATGTAAGCATATACAAAATACACAACGTGCCTATCTCAATGCAATTTTTGTATCCCTTCCACCCGTCACAATCACCATATCACCATCATTCTTAACTCTTCCACAGATACTTTGTTGTTTTTGTCGTCGTCGTCGTCGTCGTTCTCAGTCATCGTCATCGTCACCAACACTTTTGCTTTTTAATTTTATTTTGAACAACTCGAACATTGTAAGCAGCAAGTAGAAGTATCTATTTTATTTATTTTATTTTTATACGTTCGTTGCCATTTTCAATGCATTTTACAAAACTATAAAACTACAATACATGTAACTGAAATACGAGAATACACACAAACATAATCATAGATACATATTCATAGTAACAATTCTATTAAGCCGGTAGCGAAGAGAATGAAATGATTGAGCGAGTTAAGTTCAGTTGCGATTCAGTTAAATTTGCCTTAAATGCACACAAAATGTCAAATGTATTAAAATAGAAAAAAAAAAACCCCCCAAAAAGAAACCGAAACAATGATTTCAGTATCAACGAATATTTCATACTCTTTAAAAGAATTTATTTGTATGTAAACAGATATTTAAATTCTTTATATATAAAGAGTAAAAGTTTACCTTACAGAAGCTCAGTCAAGGTTGCTATAATAATATTGCGATAATTATTTACTCAATTTAAAAAAAAAAAAAAAAACAAAAAACAAACACAAAATACAAATTACAAAAATCACACTCCGTGATATCGTTCATCTCTTCATAATTTTGCCGGCATCTTCCTGATCTTCTTCTTTTCATTTCTCTGGACGTTTCATTTAACACGCATCATAGCGTTCAGCACCCTGGCAGCACTTGCCGATTTGATTTGTCTTTAAAAATTGTATTGTTATATTTTGCACAGGTTTATGTTACATTTACTAATCGTCCACCTTTGAAACAAAATACAATATTTGTGTCCAACAAATAGCCATCAAATGGAAGAACAAAGATACATAGGTAAATGTATTCATCTCTGGGAAATCTACAATTTTCAAGGTGGTCACTCTGCACAGTGTTGGGAAATTTTTAAATTTTTCTGTGATTTTTTTTTTGTTCGCCAACATGTTAATTTTTTTGAAATTGTAAAATTTTTGTTAAAATTATAATAAGTACAATATAATATGGGATATGGGATGTAAATACCTCACCAAAACCCGCAACTGAACTCGCACTATAAACAGACTTTAAAATAAAACCTCTAGTTAATTCTTTTTATATATGTATAGTACGCCTGGGACAACAAGATGTTTAACAAGACGTCATTCAACATGTCCTTGGCCTAACACGGTGACAAATGTGATACCATTTATGCTAAATTTTCGTTCTAAAACAGTTG
This sequence comes from Amiota minor, assembly GCA_037043295.1. Classification (NCBI taxonomy): domain Eukaryota; kingdom Metazoa; phylum Arthropoda; class Insecta; order Diptera; family Drosophilidae; genus Amiota; species Amiota minor. The sequence goes on from JBAMAW010001812.1 coordinate 103,053, forward strand.
CAAGAAATTTCATTCCTTTTAATCTTAATTGTTCTAAAATTTTCTTCCACAACATCGGAATTGCAGCCGATTGATAGGTTATAATATATAAATACTCTCAAGATTTACTGTACATATTCCGTTGCTGTAAGAAATATTCTTTTAAATTTCAGTTGGTAAATTTATCCTTGAAGGAACTTAAGAAGTCAACTTTGAATGAATGTTGGTGGAAAGCCTGACTGTAAGTTGTTAAAAGCCACGAACTTCTATTGCCACAAAGTGGAGTAGATGTAATTGTTAAAAATTTGACCTATAACGAACATAACAAGAGATACGCATAGTATGCATCGCATACAAAAATTACATTTTCATAATTTTTTCATCATGTTGAACCCCTTTTCCCTCTTGATGAGGTAAGTGTGCAATAACAAAAACGCTTTTACAAGCCACGTGCACTCCTTTATTTTCAGAATATATAAATTACTTGGCGCTACGATTTTTGAGTCACGAAATATATTAACATTTTTGGTGACACCGAAAGCCTTTGGGTGTAACGCATCCTTAGATTTTGTCATGACAATGAAACCTTTTTTAAAAATAATATTTCACGTTACAAAGAAAAAAATTTTTTTTTACTTTTACATATTCTGATATCTAGGAACGTAACCCTGTTTTCTGTATTGGCTTCTTGGTGATTTCTAGGAACGTAACCCTCGTGTTAAGCAAGCCCCACTTGTAGGTATAACGAAAAGAAATCTCAGTTAAAATGACCCATACTTGCAGATAACTATCTGAATTTTCTCCATATTGATTGATGAGGTCTGCCCCTTTTGAAATCTCCCGTGTTACAAACTTCGCAACAATATGACAAAACCATTCATACCTTTTGTTTGAAAGGTATAATAAAACTGCACACGAATATATCTGCATATCTTAAAATTTGTATCTAGTACAAGTAAGCAGGCGACTATTTTGAATTTATATCTATATAGGACTTTACGCATTAGCAGCTAAACATTTAAAAAAAAAAAACAAATAAAAGCACAAATTCGTTCTAGATTCATTTCGTGCCCAAACATATTCAGTTGCCATTTTGTATGGTTGTTAATTATTATTGTTGTTGTTGTTGCTGTTGTTAGTGTTGCTGCTTGTTCTTGTTCTGATTGTTGTTGCTCTTGTTGTTGTCATTTGTTAATTTGTCAAGTTTAAAGTCACGCTCCAGTAGCAGTGAAAGTCACTTTATCTATAGATACATAACACACATGTCCATTGTACATATGTGCGAGTATGAGAATGTTTTATTTTCGTAAAGTCATCTCAGTATCTCAACTGTTGGTTCGTGTTATACAAGAATCTCTTCTTAATAACAATATAATAAGTATGAATAGATGTATCTTTGTATCTTTAACTACAATACTATATATTATAAACATGCATATTCGACCAATGCTGCTGCTGCTTGACACTTAAATACTTTGCCTAGCCCAACAACAACAACAACAGAAAATTAAGAGAGCCTCGGGCCTCGAGTGTTGCAACTTAATACGTGCTTAACGCACGCTTCAAAAACCCATTGAAGCTGTCGAATGCTTTTCGTTTCGTTTAGTTGAGCTCAGCTCAGGTTTTCCATCTGTAGTTTCTTCTTCTTTTAGTTTCTTTTACTACTACTACTACTACTATTTTTGTTTTCCATTTTCTTTTTCTTATTTGATTTTCCCCTTTTTGTTTTTTTTTTTTTTTTTGTATGGATTGTATGTTATTTTCATTTTGTGTCGCCTTTTTCTTTGCACTTTGTTGGCTCGTGTGGAAAATCTCTTTTATGATTTTTCTCTCATGTGGAAAGTAGGTGGAGTTTGCTTCGTTGAGCTGAACTAATCAGTTTTGTTTTGTTTATTTCTTTATTTGTTTACCTATTTGTTGCTTTTATTATTTCCTTTTGCAACACATTTTATTTAGTTTTTTTTTTATTTATTTTATGTTTTATGTTATTTTAACATTTTTTTGCATTCAGCCAAATGCAAGTAGATTTTTTTCCTTATTTAATTTTAATGAGTTGAGATTAAGTTACTCAAAGTGACGCGCATTGCATTCATTTTATTCATTTTTGGCGGCGTTGCTATTTAAATATAAGTAATCTGAGTTGTTATCTGAAGGCTCTTGTTAAACAATAGTTTAAATCATTTATCACATTCACAAAATGCAACATTACTTTACACTAAAATTGCTTTAAATTATTCTACTAAATTGTTTTTAAAGAAGTTTAAGACATTGGAAATTTCTCTTATCTTATTTTGTGCATCAATTTAGGATTTGTAACATAATCATTGATCTTTCTAAATTGTTTGAGAAGATTCTTATTTTCTAACTCAATCATCACTTGGAACGATTGAGCAAGTCAACAGAATCCCTACAGAAATAAAAACTACATTTGAACTACGATAATATTGCACAGCATTATTTCTCAATGTAGCGTAAGCTTTTGATCGAGCATGGCTTGAAGGTTTGATACCTCAATATTAACGCAAATCTGTAATAAAAGTTGGCTAAATAACCCTAAATCTGGTTAGAACATTGATTACAATGTAGTACTGTATAACTTTGTATAACTCTGTTATTAAATTGGATATAAGGTTCCGAATTATTGGGTCCCGCAAGCCCAAGTAATATTAAAGTTATACAAACAGTTCAATTCAAAATCTTTAGAACAATCACGGTCATTCCATGATAACAAGCAATGATGATATCCACCAAGACCTGCTCACAAAGATATGCTCAACACATTAATACGTTTGCCAGAGCTCTTGTTCTTACAAGAAACTCATCTCGACTGCTTCTTATTTAGAGGCCGATCCTCTATAACATATATAAATTGGACTTTCCAACCCTACCTCAATCTTTGCTGATGGTCCTCTACTTTGGGACCCTAGCTGCATGCATTTGTGACAAGCTACCTGGAGGTTTTGATTCCTCGTTTCCTATTTTTCGAAGTAAAAAACACTAGTAAACTCCAATAAAACGTAGGCCATATTTTCCAGCAGAAAGCGTAAAGACAACCAAAAAAAAAAAAATAAAAACATAACCGCATCGACGTCAAATGGATACATTAACTTCACCAATAAAAGAGTTAGCACTTTGATTCAACAGGAACACAAGTCTTAACATAGAAAACAAAATGTTCCCCTTATGACACTTTTTCTAAGCAGTTATGTATTGTTGGGTATCCGGTTCGGGCAGATGTTGCTAAATGTCACATTAACAAACTTAAATTCACCCAAAATATAATATTTAAAATGATTTTAAATAACTTCTAGCACCACTGCTCTATAGACTTGCAATGCAAAATAAATGTGAATTAATAACATACTAAAGTTTTGGAAATAAGGGTAAATATTCAGTCTAACTTTCCCAATCTACATGAGTGTAGTAAAAGTTATTAGATATAAGTAATAACTAACAATAATTTCTTGTTTTTGTTAATTTTTCTTTCCCTAATTACCATTAGGAACTTATTGTTCAATTCCAAAGTTTTAAATCCTCTACATAAGTGTATCCAAGAAGCATTGGAAGCATGCAGCCTGATCTCTTCGTTATTCGCTATGGCATCATTATCCTGTGGATGTCACACTCCAGAGCACCACAACATTTTTGTTCATAAACTACTTGGTAATATTCCGAAAATGAGAGGTCTCGTTGACCTGAAATTGACAATTGGTATTCTAAGGTCCCTGATGTCCCTTTTGTTCGAATAGTGGAACACTCCTTGATATTGATTGATCCAAACGAGGGGAGTGTGGTACAACTACAAAGCAATATCGATTTCCCCAACTAATTTAACTTGAACTGTGTGGATTATAGTGAAATATTTAACTGTGTTTTTATACAATATTTCACGTAGAAGTGGAAAATTCCTCTCACTTCCGCCAAGAACTGAATTCCCCTTGCTAGTAGGAAAATTCTCTAAACCAGATCTTTCAACCTTTGAAATTTTTTAAATGAAAGTCTATTTGCACTTCCTGTTCTTTCTGTTCCGTAAGTGTTTTAAATTTTTTAAATAGAAATACAATATTTGTTTGTTAATTAATTTAATAAATTGTATCGCTCATTTGTTTGTTCTCTTGTTTTTTTTTTCCAAATGTTAAATGTGTTAAATAAATAAAATTATAAATAATAAATGAATGGATTTTAACATTCCTATAGATTATATTCACCTAGAAATTCGATGAGATATTCCTTCTATAAAATAAATATACATAAATTCATAATTTTGTTTATGAAAAACAACTTTAATTTAATCCAAAAGACAAAAAGGATTTTTTCTTATCTTAACTTTCTCTCAACTACAATTTATTTTAATAATAAAATTAATTTCCTATTTCTTATGTTCAACATTTTGTTTAGAATGGAATATTTCACCATTATTTCTATTTTGTTTGTGTGTTTTAATTTGTTGATAACGAATATTTTTTTGTTATTTTTGTTTTTTTCATATTCCAAATATAATTTCCATTCTATTGATAAGCTAAAAATATAATACTAAGTACCAGGAAAGAATATTGTATTTCTTGTAAAAGTTTAGTTAAATAAAATAAAAAATAATACAATAAAAAAAATAAAGTGTGAAGAGTCAAAGGGCAATTCCATATTTTTGTAATTTGTTGTTGTTTCATACATAGTAAATATATTCTATATTGTATATATTGATACAGTTAAGCCTTTCAAAATCTGTTAAAATTTCGCATCTAATTAAAATACAACAAAAATCAAATGAAATCTTTTGTTTTATGGATTTACAGCAACGGCAGTAGATACAAAGATACTTACACTAAACTGCTAATATTGTTTTCAAAGTATCTATAGAATGATTCCATAGCACCATATGTCTACATACACATGTGTGTGTGTGTGTGTGTGTGTGAATACAAATTTTGCAAAAAAAAAAAAAAATTGCCAAAAAAAATGAACGCAAAAAAAGAATTGACTTCAAGGTTAAGGCAAACTGCAAACACAAATAATAATATCAACAACAACAACAACAACAACAATGGAGGAAAAAGCGCCAAAAACGAACGAAAAACAACAAAACCTGAAATCTAAATCAATTTAAACTTCTAAAAAAGCTTTTGTTTGTCTGTCGGTCTTTCTATCTGACTGACTGTGTTTCTAAAATGCTCCAACAAACGAAATAAAACTATGAGCTACAAATGCCAAAATATGCACTCATACGAATGTATTGTAGATACATGTACATAGTATTGTAGATAGCTGGATAGATAGATACATTTGTGTGTAGCTCGCGCAAAAAGAAGCAAAAAAAAAAGAAAAAAAATTATCAAGAGTCGACGACGATGAAAACTAAACTAAACGAATGTGAACTGAAATGAACGATGGAACGAACTAAAATGGAAAAGATAAATAAAACAATTTGCGCCATAAAAATAAATAAAATGACTCATGAAATCGAAGCAGTTCACAAAAAAAAAAAATGACAGAGTGGGCCAACGGGTCGTCGTAGAGTACTACGAACCTCACTCACATCGAGTTGAAGATGGAGAAGGCGAGGAGAGCTAAGAAGATATAGAGTCCCTCTATACACACACACAACATGATAGCGGTAGCGGCACCGGCAACGGCAACGGTGTCGGCGGTGGCGTTAAAAACTTTTGTTATAATAAAACAAAAAATTTTTGCAAAGTTTTTTGTTTTGTGCAAAAAAGTCTCATACACAACTAAACACACATAGATACACACTGTGCCACACAAATACATACATACTCACAAGCAAGCAAGTTATTCGTATTGAACGAATGAACGAACTATTGTAGCTGACAAGTCCGGGGATAGACTTGAATGATTGCGCGAACGTGTAGAGCAAAGCAGAAAAAGCGATAAAATGAATAGTTGGAGGAATATCACACAAATACAACAAAAAGTTGAGAATTGTATTGTGGCACAGAACATACTGACTTATTGTAGATACATATTACACAGATACATATGTAGGTATACACAAATATACATACAAATATACACAGTACCATTTACAAAAATGTATGTGATTATGAAAAACAAAAAAAAAAACGATAAATAAATTTTAAATGAAGTGAACAAGCAAATGATGATGTACACATTTCTATTTTATTTCATTTTTTTTGTTGTACTATTATTTTTAAACAAATATCTGCACATTTAATTATCAAGAATCGTTGTTTTTTGCCGGTAAAAAAAAACAAAAATTAAATTAAAATAAAATGACAATAAAAGTCGTGATATCTCGACAGAAGCAGCAGAAACAATAAAATAAAGAAATCAATCATTATTTGAAGAGGAAAACATAAAGAAATATATTTCAAAATGATCATATTCAAATATTTATGTATCTATTTTATGTATCTATTTATCTATCTACACACGGTGTTTTTAATAATTTTTTCATTTTCACCATCATTTGGTGCTTTAAATCCTTGTATCCTTTCCACAATTTGCTCTAAAATGATCTCTGATCCTTTGTATTTTATTTTGTAAATTTAATATTATTTTCCCAAATCTATTCCCAATCTTTCAGTTCATTTTTTTTTATGTATCTATGGTATTTTTTCTAAAATATATAAAATAGCAGCCAAAGAAATCTTCATATCATTTGTTAAAAACCAGACAACATTTCAGTCTTAATGATGAAACCGAAAGAGATAATGAAATCAGAGGTTAATAGAAAAGAAAGTAATTTTTTTTGATGGAAAAAAGAATCGTCTATTGAATGTGAAGTTTGTTTTAGCTTTAACCAGGATAGACATAATTCACAAAGAACCAACCATAAGTTGAATCATCTATTAAAGGTGAAGTTCGTGTTAGACCTGACAGGGATAGATATAAATATAAGAAAACCAGAGAATTGTCCGAATGCAGGTCCATGAGGACTCGTGGTCAAATGAGGTCAATTCTGCCTTGAATTACTTATGATTCTTCTATAGAATACAATAATGATATACTCGTTTCAATATGTGCAATGTCTTTCGTCTGTGAAATAGAAGGATCAATCTCAATCTTGCCTACAAGGAAATGAAGGAAATTAGAAGGAATTTTTCCTCCACACAAATCACTTCACTTTTTCCAAATATGACTTACTTACGATATATGTATAATCTAACTTAGAGTGCCAGCTACAAGGCCTTCAATTTGTTTATCTTATAAAAAAGAGGATTAAATAACATTATTAACTTTATAAGACTTGATGAAGGAAGATAGATATTTTCTAGACATCAGCGAGGAATGAAAATTTGATTAATATGCCCGAAAAATGTGTTTTGTAGACAATCTTTTTTTTTTATTATTATTACCACAGAATGGTAAGGATGATGGCTTGTGACCATCGAGGAGCTATTGGTTTGGAACCTATTGAATGTAACCCTTTCTCAAGGGAAGTTGAATAAATGTGACTATCGCAAGAGTCTTGTAAGTGGATGGGTGTTTTGAAAGGATTGAATGTTATGTATCAGTGGATTACGTGTGAATACCATTGGATGACTTTATATATCTTAGAAAATCCTTTATGTAATTCTAAATATCGCGATCTAAGCTTTTATTGATTGTCATACACGGAGCATGAACAGCTTTCTATGCTGTGAAACATCAGCCTAAAAACCATAAGAAGTGAAGGCTAAAACAAATTATCAGATTTACCACAAAGTCTGAAATATTGAGGGACACATAATCATACAAAGTTATAATTTATGGAATCTTTATTCAAAACACCAAAATGATTCCATGTTTCAATTTAGATTGAGTTAATTTTTTGTCACTTTGAATCTGAAAAAAATGAATCTATACATGTGAGTAATTCTAAGCTTGGTTATCTCTATAATGATTTCTTAACAAAGCATTTGGTGATCGTAATTATTTATAAAAAATATGGTAATTGTTGCAATAAAAAAATTCCAAGAATTGTTCTCTTGATAAAATGATCAAAAGTCCATTATTCTGTTGAACTTCAATTGTTGGCTGGTAGACGTTTTGTCGACATAATAATGTGTTTAGATACTTAGATACTTTTGTATCTCCATTAAAACATTAACGCACTCATTCATTGTAGACAACAGCAGCGCAATTAAGTGATTTTGCTTGTTAATTCTTTATAATTTTTTTTTTTGTTTGCTTAAAGTTTTGCAAACATTTTTTTTTTTATTTTTTTTGCTTGTGTTTTGTTGGTACGAGTACTTCATCTCTCTCATAGTAGATACAAATAATATTTTTATTTCTTTCTCTTTTTTTTTTATTTTGTTTGCCGACGGCTTTTTGCATGTGCAAAAATAAAAATAAAACAAAAGCAAAAGAGATGGAAAAATATTTTAACGCGTTTAGAATCAAGTAAAAATGATTTGTGGCTCTTTTTGCCGCTCATTAGTGTCGCCTTTTTTTGTTTCTTTTCTTTGCTTTTGTCATTTTGATTTACGGCCAAACAAAAATTTATTTATTTTCTTATGTTTTCTATATCTTTTGCCTTTCTTTAGGTTTCGTTTTTTTCTTTTTGTCTTATTGAGCTATTTTTAAACATTCAAATCCGCCTTAAAAGTTTGTTTGTTTCTCTTTTGTTTTTTGTGGTTCAACTTTATTTAAATTTCAGTACTCTTGATGTTTGTCTCCTTTTCCCTTTTTTTCCTATTTGATATTGTATCATCTCTGTGCAAGTACATACCTATAAATATTTAGTTTCCCATATGCTAAGTTCCGAAAGTGAAGAATTTTCTTTTTACGTTGTTTTGTTTTTCGTTCTTCTTTCTTAAAATTGTTCCGATGATATTTGATTTGTTATGCTGCAATGAAAGAGAATAAAGTAATTAAATTTTGTTTTCCTTTTTGTATGGAAGTTTTGAAGATTATCTTTTGTCTTATATTAAAGTTTAAACTAAACTTCTTAGAACGGAAGGAAATTATCATTTACATCCTCAAAGATTTAGAGAGCCATTTGTCCAAAAATCCATAAGTTGAGTTACGATTTGCTACCCCATCTAGCATATTCTCTAGATTAACCCTCTGTTACTGTTTCCCTCTGCTTTCAAACCTGAAATAATATTCCAGGAGGACATAGGGCGGAAGGTCTTAGCATGCTTAAAGTCCCGCACTTCGATTGTAGACCGGTCAGGCTTTTGATGCTTTCCTTCCAATTAAAATTTAAAAAAAACCTGAACAAATGGCTTTTAGTTCAATATAGAGTATATTACTGAAACATAGATCTATTTTGAGGACTTTTAGAAAACTTATTATTGGTTGGAAAAGGCAACATTGTGAAATAAAAAGGTTTTTGTGCCAAATTTAATATCTTTTATTCAAAATGTCATTGACTTATCAGACAGCTCTCCTGTCTACAAATATTAAAATATTGTCATTGAATTCCTTGTTGTTTAACATGTTATTTGTTTTCACTCATATTAAATTCATCTCTCATTCCAGGCTCATTTTTGGGGGATACCGAATGTAAAGGTAAGTCACAATGAATTATTATATAAATAATTACATATTGATAAAACTTAATTTTGTAAATATCAATAGCCTTGTTAACCCAGACATCATAAGTGTATATTGCTTTTAGAAAAATATCTTAAATTAGAAAATAATTGACATTCAACTTTCCCTTTTTAAAGGTTTATCTTATCTATAATGGTCTGGAATTATATTGAAGAATTTTTTTGGTGAAATGATCCAATTCGAAACATCATTTGTTTCTGATAAATTTGTATATAATTCATTCTTCTAAACCATAAACTTTTAGAATCCAATATGGAATTAATATCGTCTCTATAAAAATTTAATACTACGTATATTGCTGGGAATTATAAAAAATGAGCCAAGTGCGAGTCAAACTCGCACAAGTACCAAATATAGGAGGAATGCCCCTAGTGGTCCGATTTACAAAAAGCAAAAAAGTTTTTTTTTATAAGGACCTGAACATTAAATGGCCGTTTGTATTAGAAATACCCGCACTTTGAACTTTGGACACTATAAATTTCTTATCCATTTCCCATAACCATGTAAATCTCAAAGCAAAAGCATTACTGGACTGTATAGCTCCCATACAAACTCATAGGTTTCTTGTATCTGGGCTCCTTTGAATTTTTAATTTTATTTTAGCTTTAATATTTGTTGCTGTAATCCCAACTACACATTCTGTGAAAATGTCTACTTTCTACCTACAAATAGTATGTATAAAAGATTCAATTTTTTTGTGCAATTTCATTACTTGAAAATGCCGAAATGTTAGAACTTTTTGCATATGCAAAGTGGAACAGAAAATGAGCTTAAGGCGACTTTAGATAAGAAGCCTCGGTAGCGCGTAAGTCTCATAATCTTAAGGTCGTGAGTTCGATCCTCACCCGGGGCAAATATTTTATTAACTTATATTATTTTTTGTATATAAAATTCTACAACTTTTGTTTTATAAAATAAAACTGGAACCTCCTTGATTACATGGAATTTAGCTGTTGTGAGCCTGTGCATCATCGCATCCTAATTATTTTAAAGATTACATATTGTATATTTTACATTTTACAAATACTATGTTAGTATATAAAGATGCTAAAACTCTCATCTAAGATTAGTTGCTAGGACACATTTATGCAATGATACCTCAAAAAAAAAAAAAAAAAAAAAATGGGCCAAGTGCGAGTCGGACTCGTACACGGGGGGTTCCGTCCCAGCTTTGGGTTTGTATGAGAGGTACTCCCCTAGTGGTCCGAAAAACTTTTTTGTCTTTTGGACTATTGAATTGAAATTTAGGCACTATAAGTTTCTGATATAGGTGCTGTACACTTCTTGGAATTAATCAAATTGAGCCAGTAGGGGAATCTCCCATATAAACACAAATTTGATACGGAAACCTCCGTGTGCGAGTCTGACTTTCACTTGGCCGATATTTACTTCTTCTTATTCAGCGTCTTGTTCTTTCCTACGCTCTAAACTCCGCTATCTAATATAAAATGTGATTTTTCAGCGCTCTGTTTTTAATAAAAAAAAAAAATAATAATTAATCAATGCTTGCCATTTACAGATTAATTCATTTAAATCTTGACCACGACTACGTTCATACGACAAGTCCAATTTTAAGTCACTTTTTCGAACATATTGGCTGGCATCTCGGTAATGATACAAGTAATGTGGTCTTCCTATCCTACAATTGATTCTGGCTTATTGGCAGAGACAAGTGATTTGACGTATTCCCATAAATAAAAGACTAAAGCCCTCAAATCACACGATCTAGGTGGTCAACTCACCGGAATTCCTCATCGAACTTATTTCTTTAATTGGTCCATTTATTCGCTTGATGTGAGGGCTGTAGCGCCGTCTTGCTGTAACCAGGTTCAGCTCTTTCATTTTAGGCAAAAATAAGTTCGAAATCATTGACCGATAGCGGGCGCCATTGCTGCGAATGGACAAATCTAGTTCTCGTGAGCTTTGGTGGATTCAGAAGCAATATTTTCCTTCGTTCGCACCAAACGCTTACGGGTATGTGGCTTGAAGTCCAATTGGTGTGAAATTTGTTATCTATGGCTTGAATTGCTTGCCTCATTTTTCACAGAACATGTATTTTGTTAATAAAATTCAATAATATGTAAGCATTGTTTGGATGTTAGTATATATTTCCATGAAGAAATGGCAATGTTAACTGAGCATGTTTATCTTTGACACAAGTCAAGAATCACGCGTGAACTGTCAAAAATACAATATAGAAAAAGTACACTGTTTATAACAGGAATTCCTTCATAAAATGAGGCATGGATAGATTTGTCAGAGCTAACCCATTCTTTAAAAACAAAAATGGGGGAAAAAGGAGATATCAACGTTTCACCTTTTCGGTTTTTAGAGAGCAACTAAATAAAATAAGCCATTAAGGTAATCAATAGAGATTAAGGATATATTTTAAATAGAGTCAGTAGGGTAGAAGCTATGGAGGACTTGCTATAACTACTGTTCTACTTAAAAGTCAATAAAGAGGCTTTCTGCAAGTAAATGAATTTTTCATAAAATAGTCCAGCTGACTTGCAATCGATCAATTTGTCCATATGTCATAGAACAATTATAACAAAACCGAAGATATTTATAATTAATGTATATATATATATATATAATACATGAATGTGTGTGTGGATATTAAATGATTTGTATGGGAACTATATGATCAAATGACTAGAGATTTCTCAGAATATGCATCACAAATGGTTTTGTTTGGTGTCGAGTTTCAGCTTGATATCTTATAAACACATGCATATTGAATGAAGTATGAAAGATAATGAAACAATTAATTGCAAAAATATTGCCATTTGTCTTCACTGATTCTGATTTTGATTTATTGAATTATAAGAAGCAATTTTTTCTCACCAATTTCAGTAATTTTTAATGTACTCATATATTTTAATATCAATGTTTGACTTTATTGAAGTAAATTTGAATTGAATAAATCGCTCGATTCTGAAATACTAAAAATACATATTTCACTTGAATATTTATAAATTTTAACCTCATAAATGTCTACACATAAAACTTATAATAAAAACTATTAAATATTCATAGATGTTTGCGGGTCTTTAAAATGTAATTTATTATTTTTTAATATGAATCAACTGAAAACTAAAGCTATAAAAAATGTGATCACACACACATACACACACATATAAACTATATCTTTTCAGTGTATGTTTGAATACTTGAATATTATCTGTGATAAATATTTCGCTATTAAGTTTAACTGAAGTTATCCAAATGCAATATAACCACACCCCCATCACCCAAAAAAAAAAAAAAAGGAAAAAAAAACATAGAGAATGAATGCATTGAAGAAGTTGTGTATCTAAGGCATAGTTACTAACCAAAAAAGAAGAAAATGCGACAAAATTCAAAATGAAGGCAAAACAAGAAGAGAATGAAGAGCAATAAAAATCTCTTTTTTCCTTTTTTTTTTTTTTTTTTTTGTACTAGTAAAATATACTTTACATACCACAAAATGAATGAGAAATAAAAAGGAGAAGAAGAATCTGAAAACCAAAATCTAACTAAATTCGCTTTAAAAAGTTTTTTGCAAATTTTTATATCTATAAATTGTCTGTTGTTGTTGTTGTTGCTGTTGTTTTTGTGCTTTGCCAAAAATCAACTTAGATATAAATACTTACACAGAGAAAGAGACACAAACTCATACACAGATACTCGCGATACACGCACACATACAAACATAAATTTTGTTGTATGAGATACACCGAAAATAAAACTAAATTACGACACACTCACGAAAAAAAAGACAGCGACAACGACAACGACAACGAGGTTGTTGGTGGAGTGGAGAGAAGTGGGTTGGTTGGTAAAATGTTTTTTTTGTAGATGGGAGTGGAGGAGTAAAGTGAAGCTGATGCGAGAGTGTAAGGAACAAACAAACGAATAAACGAACGAACGAACGAACTAAGTAACGAAACGAGTCAACGAATAAACTAAAACGAACGAATGCGAAATAGTATTGTACTTATACTTATTACTGTGAAAAAACGACGAATAAAGTACAAAAAAAAAACAAAACTCATTGAATGCACTTTAGTTCAGCGCCCTCTGGCGTACGGAAATGGGCGCGCACGTTTCCCCCACCACTTTGAAGAGCAGAAGAAAAAAAGGTGGTGATGGTGATGGTGATGATGTTGTATATTTGATGTGTATTTGTCTTGTTGCGTGGGCGTTATAATGGGGGGCGTCATGTGACGTATGCGTTTCATTATAATATAACACAAAATTGTCAAATCAATTATAAGTATGTCCAGATGTAGTAGATACTTTGTTTCATACTTATTAGGGTATATTTTTTTGTGTAATATGACTTTTCCGGCAATCAATCCATCAATATAAATTATTTCATTTTACAAATAGAATTCACCACTTTTTAATTCTGTTTTATTTTCTTCTTTTTTTTTTTTGTTGATTTTTTTATAGCCAAAACTATTGTATTTAAGTGAAATTAATCAAATTAATTTTTTTTCATTCAACAATTAAATCATTGAAATTCATTCAGGAAAAGTTCAAAAATCTAAACAAATATTTTTTGATTATTTTATTTTATTTGATTTAATTTGATTTAATTTCTTTTTTTGCATTCATAAAATTCATTCAGATTCTCATCACTCGACTCAGAAGTCCCCAAAAAATTCTAAATTCTAAACAAAACAAAATTTTGTTTGAATTTTTATACTTTTTTTTTTTATTTATTTATTTAATTTCTTTTGAAAAAACCCGGCAAAACAAAGTTTTTTTATTGCACTTTTTTTTCCTGATGCTTTCCATTATTTTTATTTTTTGTTGTAATATTCCCCCCACCCCTTGTTTTGTTATGGTTCTTGTTCTTATGCTTCTTAAACGCGCGAAATGAAATCAAAAAATAACAAACGCGATTTTGTTTTTGTTATTTTTAATTTCTGTTTTATTTTTTTCCTTTTTCATTTTTTGTTTGGTGCAAAAATTTCTCAACATCAAAAAAATCGAAGAAGATGGGGAAAAAGCAACAAATTTTTGTATCTGATGTTTATTTTTTCGATTTTTGTTGTTGTTTTGTGTTGTTGTTGTTGTTTGGACAAAAAATCGAATTCAAAGACGACGAATGAACGTCGATTTTTGTTTTTTTTATATTTGTATTAATTTCTTTCCTTCTTTTTTTTAACTATATATTTTTTTTTTTTTGGATTAATTTTTTTTTTTTTTGTGGATGACAACGACGACGACGATTACTATTACTTCGACGAAGAACGAACGTTCGCAGAGCGCGCGCACGAACTGGCAATGAGTTAATATTTGGCGAGCGTTCACAGCGCGCAAAAAAGTATCTCAAGCTAAAAGCTAACAACGCACACAAATACAAATACAAAGCACAATATACAATACCATACAATGTTTTAGTTAGTTTGTATTTGTGTGTGTGAGTACAGATACAATCAGACACAGACACAGACACAGATACAATATACATACATTCATACGACGACATACAATGAGAACTAGTTCGACTAAACGTTGCTAAGCTCATAAAGCAAAAACGAAAAAAAAAAAAAAAACAAAAACTAATTTGCGAAATTTTTTTTGCGCAAGTTTCGTTTTTGTATTCTTCGTTGTTCGTTGTTACTTTGCCGGGCATATTTCTCTATGCCTCTGTGTGTGGTGGATACAAATAGTAAGTAATGTATTTGTATCTTGTATCTAACATTGTCAGAGATAGACGAGACATATACAATATTTGTGTGTAGATACTTCCTACATGTGTGTATGCATGCATTCATTCGTTCGTAGCGTTTCGTTTGGCACTTAGACAACTTTAAGTGTAGTGGTGCATACACGTTGTTGTATTTTGTATTCTTTTTTTTTTTTTTTAGTTTAGTTTAGTTTGCTAGCGGGGGCGAACGGTGAAGGCAAGTCAGAGTCAGAGTCAGTCGGTTGTTTGTTCGTGAAGGTGCACAAAAATATTTCGCCTGCCAGACTCGCTCGCTCATTGTTCGTTGTTCGTTGTTTTGTGCTGTATGTATCTATTAGTTAGATACACGAATATTTTGTTTGAGCAAAACAAACTCTTGAGTGAGATGAAGATAAAAAGAGAGTAAAAGAGATTGAGCGCGCTTAGTTTATGGTATTTTAGTGAGCATCAAAACATATGAGGAAAAAAAGCTTTTTTTGCATTCACTCACAAATACACACACACAGATACAAAAACCATCTACAAATTGTGATTTTGATTTTAGTCTCACTCTCTCTCTCTCTCTCTCTCTCTCTTTCTCTCCCTCTCTTTATTTTGTGGCACGCGCTCAACACACAAATTTTGCTTTAATTGTTTGTTGTGTTCTCTCTATTTTGCACTTTACTTTCTCTCCCTCTCAGACTTGGTTGACTAAATTTTCGCATGCCAGAACATGTATGTGGTTTTATGTTTGCCTCCTCCTCCTACTATCACCATCATCCACTGCAGTCGTCTGTCCACAACTGCTGCTGCTGCTGCTGCTGTTGCTGTTGCTGAGGCATCTGCTGGCTGAACTTTGTTTTGACTGACATTGCCAAGCTCGCGCCGCATGAAGTTCTACTACTATTTTTCTACTACTTTTTTAGTTTGCGTTGTTGCAACTCCTTTTCGTTCATGTTTTGTTCTAAGGTATTTGAGCACGTCTTCGTCAAGTGCACTTTTCACACTACTTACTTACTACTTCTTTTTCCATTCCTTTGTGTTGTAACAACAAATAAAATTATACACACCTTCATTGTTCGTTTTCTATTTCTTTCCTTATTTCCTTTTCTATTTATAATAAAAGAATGAATTTATTTACTTTGTTATTGTATTTTGAGTATTTAGAAATATTTCTTTTGAATTGCATTACTTATTTCCTTTCCCTTGACTTTGTTGTATTTGCATTTTTAAGAAGATGAAAATCAGATGCATCCAAACTTGAGATTCTCGTTCCTAGAAAGTTGGATTATTTGAATACACATTAAGTTCAAAAGAAAACGTTCAGTAAATATGAAAAATGATAAAAGAAAAACCCAAAAATCGTTCAAGTGTGTGAGACTCGGGTTTCTTACCAAATGAAGGCCCTAGTGGTCCTATATGACTGATTCCAACAAATGAACAGCGCCCTATATCAGAAATTAATATGGCTAAATTTCCGTTCGACAGAACAAAAAACAAAAAAGTTTTTCTAATAAGAACCTGAATTTTAATAGGGGTTTCTATGGGAGGTACCCTACCTAGTGGTCCGATCATACTGAAATTTTGACAATATAAGTTTCTGATGTATAGCCACAAACCATCCAAATATCAAGATCATGAGATTACTGGATCGTATAGCTGCCATACAAACCAAAATGTTTCTTGTATGGGGATCCCATTAAGTTTTTGAAAATATTTTAGTTTTAGTATGTATTGCTGATGCCCGGTTAGAACTACACATTCTGTGAAAATTTCGGTTTATGAAATATGAAAAACGAAGTCTCCAATAGGATTCCCTTTAGTACCCTATGAGTCCGGAACCCTAAAAAATACAAAAATTGGTCAAGTGCGAGTCAGACTGGGGTTTCCTACCAAAAAGGGGTTTTGTATGGGAGGCACCAACCCTAGTGGTCCAATATGGCGGATTCCAACAAAAACTTATAGTGTCTCAATTCCCGTTTTTCAGATAAAAACCATAATACTTAGGAATCGAATGGATACAAAAGACATTTCCTTTGTTTATCTCTTCATTCAGTTAGAAATTTGAGAGAAATCTTTAAAACTCACAAATAAATCTTATCGAAATACATAATTATTATTCCGATATCATTGAATAGTTTTAAAATTGCCATGCTTTGGCTTTATTTTTTTCCGCCCATTGTAGTATGCAGGCGCTAAAGTTTGTAATGGCGTCTTTATTTTCAACTTTTGGCTCATTGCTGTCAACTTTTTCAATTGGAGGAATTGGGTCATTATCGAGTGGTAAACGTGTCATTCACTAATTACAAATTGTGGCGGTGGATGATTGTCATTATTCATTTTCTATAGCAAAACTTCGATTTCTCTTAATTGTTGTAAATTTTCATTCTCTGACATCAATTTTCTTAGAGAATCAACAACGAAATGTTGTCATTTGGATCCTCTTAAGGATCTGAATTATTTACGTTATTTTTCAAAGTTTTGGTATTGCATCAGTGACAACTTGTCCCAAGAATTCGAAAGCAATAGCTCAGCGACTTTAATGGTGAGATTATTAATGACATTCGAAATATATATTTACAAAGCAGTTAATCTGTAACGTCAATGTTTAATATCAAATAAACCGTGCAAACGTATTTCATTTTAATGAATTATCGATCATTGCATTTAAAGACATGCGATCCGGAAACCGTGAATGAACTTCTTCTGTATACAATTTCCCTTTTTCTTTCTTTTGTTTGAAGCGAAAATGCAGAACAAAAAGTATTGAAATCATTCTTACTATTAATGAGGTGTATTTGAGTTCCATAAACACAAAAGTGCACAAAATGCACAGAAAAAAGAAAGAGGGATTAATTATTAGTGTCTACTCAAGTGGTCTAAGATTTTAATGTAACCAACCGTTGATTCATATTAACATACATTTTATGTATATTGGACCTTACTATCTTTAGAGACGAGAAACTATCAGTCTCTCTGTTGATGGCTTTAGCCTCAGCTTTCCTGCAAGACCAGTTGGGGTTAATGCAGAGAAATCCATGTACGTTTCCTGTACCCTAATCATTTGATATGCCCTGTCGTTTTCATCAAGCGTGACGTCATAATTGAGACTGACAACAAGCAACCTCACATTATGGCAAATAGAAAGCAGTTGGACCTGAAACTTCATACAGTGAGTTGGCTGTTTAGGTCCGTCCAAGTCGCAGCTCAACCTGCCAAATAAGATATTATTATACAATGCTATACTGAAAACGGTATACAGCTTTGAGGCACTGAATCCTATTAGAACCTGGAACCTTCTCCAGAAGTTTCAGTCTAAGCTACTGCTGAGGATTGCAGGATTGTAATCATCGAGACTTGCAGATCCCAACTATAAAACATGCAATCACCAAGCACAGCAACAAACACTTTCTCAGATTGAAGGACTATGTCAATCATCTGGCAAACAACCTGTTGGACAACAGCAAGCAAACGTTAGAAATGGTAGCACCTCTTACATCGTTTCCTTTCCGCAACCGAAATGAGAGATCAACTCATCAAAACTTGCTAAACGTTTGACTAAATTCCCTAACGACTATAACAAATAAAAAATATAAAATATATTTGAAGAAAATCAATCTATCAATAATAGTTTTACTTATTTATCTATTAATTTATTTGGTATTAATCCAAGTATAACAACAAACTGACTAAGATCGCTTTCACCATTTGCGTGTTTGTTTGTTTGTTTGTGTATTTTTTTACTATTTAAATACAAATGACAGTTAAGATAATTTTATTTCTGGAAGGCATTCAAAATGTCTTTATTAATTTAAGAATGGACATTTGAAAGTACGAAAAGATTAAATATTATATAAATAATATAAAAAACAAAAACCGGATTTACATTAAAATTGATGGAATTGATGGTGGTTTTTTTTCTTTCAGTTTTTGTTTTTTCTCATCTTACTCGTATTTGTTTTTATTAATGTATATATATTTATTAACGTTTCCAATTTCAAGAGCTTACAGGTTTGAGAGTCATGTTAATCTTCTGTCCTTATCTAATTAACAAAAACAAGAATTTCTTTTCTTATTTTTTTTTTTTTTTGTGCAAAATACTACATGAATTCGTAAATAAGACAGAAATTTACCATAACTTGGGTGCCACCACAGATTACATATATATTTGACACAAATAGAACTATATACTCGTATTAGGTTTCATAAACAAAGCAAAAATTAAATAAATAACAATCTTTACTCTCTTTGTTGGAGAACTTAAACTATAAGTTATTAGTTTCTGTAAATTTTGGAATACCTAGCGGTGGACTTGACGAACATTATGAAGTACAATATAATTCGAAAAACAGTTTATGGTTTGTTTGGTTAAGTTTTTGAAGTGAATCTTTTTTAGCGAAGGGGAGTAAATCGAAAAAATATGAAAATGAAATGTGACGAAAATCAAAATTTGACGATGTTATTATTATATTGGAGGTATTTAGGCAAATCCTATTGAAATGTCTCCGTGGCGTAGTGGTTAAAGAGTAGGACTTGTAAACCGAGGGCGTG